>PVKZ01005259.1:0-57429 GCA_004027375.1 Macroglossus sobrinus
ACCACCATCACCACCATCATCACCACCACCACCATCACCACTAGCATCATCTGAAAGTCTCACCCCTACAACATCGAATCCCATATCTCTGCATTGGGGTCCACCATTGTCCGACCCTGCCTTGGACATAAAAGCCCCCCAAACTTACCCAGCACACACTTCTTACCTACACTAGACTTTTCTACTTTGGGAATGTCTACATTTCCATCACTTGTTTATGTTGATTTCTTTGGCTGAGATGCCCACTCTACACAATGCTTAGCTAACCAACTTACTGAGTCAAGCTGGAAACGCATTAAACACGCAGAACATGCTCATAAATTGCAGAAATTCTCTCCATGTTACAAAACAAGTTTTCCAATGGGAGATCATACATTTACTTAACTCTTTTATAGTACTAATAGGTGTCATGTGCCATTCAAAATACCTTACAATTATTAACTATATTGCCAGTATAATAACTCAATGAGACAGTGACCATTATTATTATCCTCTTTTTTTAATTAATAGACTCTATTTTTAAAAGCAGCTTTAGGTTCACAGCAATACTGAGGGAAAGATACAGAGATCCCCACACACTCCCGTCCTCACCCCCATTATCAACATCCTCCACCAGAGAGGTCCATTTGTCACAGTGATAAACCTACACTGACACATCATTATCACCCAAAGTTATCATCTTCTTTTTGCGGATGAAGAAACTGAGGCACTGAGGTGTTTATAAAACGTGCCCAAGGTCACAGCAAATGACAGAGCTAAGACCTGAACCGAGGCAGCCATCTCCCGGGAGTCCCTGAACCACTCCGCTCTGCAGCGACTCAAAACTCAAAATACTCAAGGCAAATTTTACGTTAAACTTATATTTTTAAATAAATGCCGTTGAGTCATACAGAGTTCCAGGGACGCTTGGGCGTTTCAACCTTTTTTAAACAACAGACCACTCTTTTCAAAAGCCACGACCTATTCTCAGAGCACTTTGGGGAAAACCCGGGCTATTTTAAACACAGTTTAAAAACCACTGACTTGACTTCATCCTTCTCTCTTCACAGACGTGGGAACTGAATCCCCCAAGAGGAGAAGTGATTCGCCTGAGAACCACTGCTGACAGCAGAGCTGAAACTGGAACCCGGGAACCCCGAGGTCAGTTGGTACTTTCAGATGACCCTGGACAACTTGGCTCATCATCCAATGAGGATTTTCGGTTAAATGCAGTTTAATATCCATCAGCTTAGAAACACGGCTACAAACACATGAAAACAACTCAGCAGGAAAGCTGAAAGATAACTATTCACCAAACATGTCTTTGTCTCTTTGTCTCTCTCTCTCTCTTTCTCTCTCTCTCTCTCAGGGTCAAATATGGGGATTCAGAATGCACGTCTTATCTATGGAGCCTGATGCCCTGAGTAGCCAAGTCACTGGCCCTGCTGACCAGGAAGAAACTGTAAAACAAACACCTTAGACATCTCAGTCTACGGCTGAGCAAGAGCTCAAATCCTGCGTCCCTCTGTCTGTCTGTCATCTGTCCATCTGTGTCCAGTCCACATGCCCAGCCCCGGGCTCTCCCCACCGGCCACACCTGCCGAAGGGCCTTTACCTGCGTGTGGAGGAGACACAGCGGCTCCTCGGTGACAGTTCTGTGGCTGATTGAGGGGTTGTCCCACAGATCTGCTCATCTTAAACCTTTCCATGACTAAGTTTCTCCCTGTGGAAAAGTCCCCTTCCCTCCCCAAGGAGGTGTTGAGAAATGATTACGTGCACCTGGCCTCCCGGTGCACGTGTCCGAGACAGAGGCGTTAGATGGGGCAGCTGTGTCGTTACCAGGTGGTTCCTGCTGATCACTCAGGCAGCGACGCAAGCCAAAGTCTCCAGGTAGAGAAAAAACACTTCTCTACCCGAGAAAACCTGCAGGTTTTAACGAGAAAGACCCCCTGCCGCGCTCTGGTTTCCTATTGGGACAATGTAGGACCCTATAGCTTTTACTTTGCGTTTTTACCCTCTGTATCCAGGCATTCTTTATCTTAATAAAAACTGTTATGTCTCTTCCTTTAAAGATAATGATTAGGTAGGAAAAAAACTCTTTTAACTTTTGTTTTGTCATGAGAGGTTTTTTTTTTTTTTTTAGAAACTATCCATTAAAACTTAATGTTTTCTTTTCCAGTATCTTTCATTGTTTTTATTAAATCAAACCAAGTGTGTGTAAATAACAGGTAAGCATTCACCTGCACCTATAATAGGGCCAAAAAAAATCATAATATGATTCCTATTAAGAAAGTAAACAATGGTGGTGGAGGAGGAGGAGGAGGAAGAGGAAGAGGAGAAGCAGCTCCTCCAGAGAAAGACTTAGATCTTACTTAAAATATTTCACATGTAACTAACAAACTGTCTTTGTTATCACGTGGGCTCCAGAGAGGGAGGGCCATTCTTTGTTCACCTTTTCGGAGCACTTTGTCCCGTCTTCCAGGGCGGGTTTAATGTCTGGTTTCCCCAGGATTGGGATTTCCGTTTCACTGGGCTCTAATCTTGCCAAGCATCCAGCCTATTCTTCTCACATATTATAAATAAGTAAATAAAACAGTTTGCAAGTCAAGACAAAAAGGCACACAAGCTGCCTCTGTTCCCACAACAGAGCATTTCGTACCGACTCACTAAATGTATTCTTGAGTTACAGCAAATGACAATCTCCATCTGGACTTTGTTTTTGGCTCCCACGAAGGCATTACTCATTTCATCCTGTGATAATGTGAAAAACTATGCACACACTGTGTGACCGTAAATAAAACAGCTTACAGCACCACTCCAAAAATGGTCCTCAACCTCTGTGCACACGCCGCTCGTCACTCCAGCCCAGGCCAAAGGAAGGGGGTCAGATGCCTGCTCAATGGACAAGAGAGAAAATGGCATGTCTCCAGCACATTCTCTGCTATGCTGCTTATTATCTTGTGGGACTCCGGAATTTAATAAATCTTCTTAATTATTAGACATTTAGCTCAGCCACTGGGCTACAGCAGACGAATAAGAGACGTGTCTTTGTGTGCATGCGTTCTCTTGCCTTCGCTGTACCGTGAGTGGCCTCTGCATTCAGTCCCTTCAGGAGCCTAGACCCAAGCAAAGTCAAGTAGAAAGAAGCAGCAGAGCGTCCCCAGCAGCACCCTGACACGGGCACAGCTGAGCCTCACAAATACCATCTCCAAATAGAGCAAGCTGGGCACCTTCTCCTCAGTCACCCACAGACAGAGAGTCAAGTCACATCGTTACCATGTGATCGTTATCACGTGATCGTTGCCACGTCTAGAACTGCCAGAAGCACAGCTCATCCCCAGACCAAAGAACTGAAATGTGCCAGTGACTTACCTACAAGGAAGAAATAAAATTAACGCTGTGCCCAGCAAATAGAAGAACTTATGCTTAAAATGCAATCGTGATTAGAAACTATCACCAGTTATAACTTCTAAGATGATAAACTAGAGCTAATTGAGGCTAAATAATATTGTGACCGTCAGTATTAAGGCTTTCTCATAGAATGAGACAGAGGCTCTTAACTGAACCCACGCAAAGCGTTCCCCAAAATGAAATACTGTCTCCTTCCACGGCCGGTGTCCTGTTAAAGGAAATTAGGGGCAGAAAATCTATCTTGTGGTGAATATCAGGTGCCCCTTCTCTTACCCCTCCCTTCTTAGTCTTATTCTAATTAAGCCATAGTGAATTATTTCTATGAAAACAAAATATAACCTACCACTTTCTAGATTATCCTACACCTAAATGACTTATCGTTGGAATGGCTATCTTAACCAACTAGTAATATTCTTCAGACTTTCAGTTCAAGAGTGTCATATAAAACAAAGAACTATGAGCTGCTTTTACTGTGGTTCCTATATCATATTTTCTTTTTCCTGCACTGAACAGTCCCCGTTGTTATTTTCTTGAATAAAAAGACTTTATGACCAAACCACAGAATTCGTCTACCAACGTCTACCTTTCTATAGAACCCACCCCATGAAATGTATGTGGCATGATTGTTGGCAGTAGGTAAACAGAATCTTTGTTCCAAGATAGGAGGCTACAAGGTCAGGTGGCCAGGTGTTGGGCTTTTAGGACTCGGAGTGAAGGTCACTTTAAGGATGAAGGGTACACCCCTGGGAAATCGGGAAGTAAAATTATTCGATGACAAAAGAGAGGGCAACAACTTTTCCCAAATCATCAGGGTAGTACTCTGTAGGAGGAGAAGGGGCATTTCTTAAACGTGCCCCACAAAGACAGCATATGTAATATACATGGAAATAACTAGAAATAAGAACGTAGGGCTGAGAGGAATAAGAAGGAACGCGACTGGCTTCTTCCGATGCCTTGGACAAGATTTAGAAAGTTCAGGCAAAGAGTATCTGAGGCTTAAGTAGCATGACCATGGTACTGGGCAGGATGAGCTGGAACTCACATCAATACGCTGGTATAAGCTGATACACTGGGATGAAACTCTTCTCGTATATTCAGTGTGGCTTCATAAAGGAAGACACGTCAGCCTTTAAAACAGTATCAACTGTCAAGAGTGTGAAGCTTGCTGGAGTGTGTAGCTGAAGGGAGGTTAAAAAAAAGGTAAGAATTGATGCTTAAAATTGCTATGTAATTTCACCCTTTCGAATATACATAATTACAGAATAGGGAAGGCGAATGATAGCAGGTATTATTTCACAGTGTTTTTGCTATATATGGACAGCAAAATCTCCATATGCTTAATAAAAGTCAAGTTACATAGCTATAATTTATACTTTTCCGAAGCATTCCTGTGCTCTGAGTTTCTCTAACTGCCTAGCATTTACAGAGTTTATTACTTCTTTAAATGAATTTCACTGAACGCAAGCAAGGTATGTACCAAAATAGGGGTGTAAGTTCTCTATAAAGTAAGTAAAACTCATCTAAAGAAATTAGGAGAAAATTTCTTTACATTTTTTTCTGTCTAGTAGGATCTGATTCAAAATTATCACCTATTGTCTTGTCTTGCTTGTTTAACTGGATGAGAGCTAAAAAGATACCCAACTCTTTTGTCACTGTGAAATGAAAATGTATTATGTAATTATTTTAGGAAAACACATATTACATGCACAAACAGACATTGTAATTATCCTATTTCACTGAAATAACATTGGAAGACTTTAAAAGATACCATCAAACAAAATTAATTTCATTTGTAATAAATGAAGCATGAGACACGGAAAACACGATTCAGCTGTGTTCAAGACCCAGCGATTCACTGTAAGAAAAATGACTTTCATCTAAGATGATGGTTTTTCTCTAGCTCTTTTCACCGATGCCTATCCAATATCATCTTTCTAAATAAGCATAACATTTTTAAAACTATCCTTTTGATTAGATATTATAACACAGATCTACATTCAGTCTTCTAAAGATCGTGGATACTGAATAAATAATAAGATAGAAATATGTCTTTCAAATGTTTTAAGTCATTGACTTGATTTTTTTTTTACTAACAATCAGAAGATGAAAACATTGGTAACGTTCTTTACTAGAAATTTTCACACGAATGTAACAACAAACTCATCCAAACACTTTGGCAAAACCTCCTAGATCTACTCATCAGAAGAAAACTTACAGGAACTTGATTTAATTTAATGCATGTGTTGAAAGATGAAAAATTCGCATTTTCTTTAGCATGAAATTGCACTAGGAACAGTATTTTTGTAATTTTTTTCACCCTCTATCTTTTTTTCTTGCAGTTGGCAAGGTGTCAAAGGGTAATAAAGAGGAAAAGTATTTCCAGATGGTGGGTCTAAGCAAATTGGGCGGAATTTTCCTTTAAATAAAATGGAAAATATACACAATAAAAGCCCCGTTGAACACCTATCAAATCAAAACGACTACTGTCTGCCTCGTGCTAATCCCCTCACTGGTTTACGGCCTTGCTCTGTTTCAGAGACTTTCCCAAATTCACAGGATGTGCTGCAGTCACCATCACATCTCTGACTTGGCTCAGAAATACAGTCTGTGAAATTTTCAATTGCTACAAAGTTCCTCTTTGGGACACAGTTAGAGAAAGTCGGGCAACAAAATATTAGTAATAATATTTTTTTTAATTGCGTTTTTCAGAGGCAGCTTCAACCTGCCCCTGCCCACTTGGCTCAGTAAATTCCGTGGGTTTGGAAGATAACACGAAAATGTTTCCACATTGTCATCCCAAGCATTGACTTGACTCCTTGTGGGACTCTGGACAGTTGTCGGTGACAATGAGGGAGGCAAATAGGTCATCGATCATACATGAACTCTCGACGCTCTCAGAAAAACTTACTCTGAATTTCGTCAGCCTTCCGCTGGGGATTGGATTTCTTCCACTCTTTCAATCTCAAATCCGTGAGTACAATATATGGGAAGAAAAAGCGTTGGGCATTTGACGTGCGAGAGGTTGAGGAAGACAGAGGTTAATCAAAGGCAGTGTTTGTCCACTCTGCCTATTTCTGAGCTCTGATCTCACTAGAGTGTGAACCCCAAAAGGCAGGCCCTACACCTTCCAGCAGTTAGGTCCAGGGGGAGGTGAGCCCGCCTCCCCTGCAGGGTTCTCTCCTCCCTGTATGGGACGGAAGTGTCGGCCTAAGACCAAGAACAGGCCGTGTGAGAGCTGCCCCATGGCCAAAGCCTCGCCTTCACAGACATGTGGCTACATGAGCACACGCGACGTCATCAAGACTCCCGTTCGTCCTGCTTTTAACCTAATAGAGTGTGTTTAGACCGATAGCTCACAACCAAGGGAAACTAGACTCCCTCTGCCTGGGAACATTTGGCCATGTCTGTAGACAGTTTTGGCTGTCACAGCTGGAGGATGCTACTGGCATCCGGTGACGAAAGGTTGGGGATGCTGATGAATACTTAAAATGCCCATGAAAAACCCCACAAGAAAAAACTATCCAACCCCAAATGTCAATAGTGCCGAGGTTGAGAAACTCTGCTTTAGACTAGTGGGGGAGAAAAGATGCAATTTCAGTAGCATTATGCCCTCTCAGGAGGAAAGACAGTGGCAAGACTGATCACCAGACGTGATTATCAGACCGGCTCCCATGATTCCAATCTAAGCCCAGCCACTTGCTCTCAGTTCCTGTCACCCAATAGGAATGTTCCTTATCATCCGCCTGGCACAACTGCCATGCATAATTCACAAATATTGAGGGGACGCCACGCCATAAGCTCCCTGCCCCTGAAACTCCTCTCAACCTCTAAAACAAGAACCCTGGAACAATCATTGAACCACTTCCTAATTATCTTACGCCCCGTACAGAATCTCTCTTCATTCTGCCACATAAAAAATAAGGGAGGAAACGGATAGCAAGGATTTCAACTCCGCTGTATTATTTTAAGATGCGGTTGCTTTCACATTTTACCCACTAGAAGTTTCACTAAAATAAATAAATAAAACCAGACAGGCACGATTCACAGACAACTGGATTTCAAAGAGTCATTTTTTTTTTTAACATTATAAGATGCAACTACCAATTAAATATGCTATCCTACTGGATTACACATGCAGAATAAATTTTTCATTCCTACTTATGCACATCATCTGCTTTTCTAAAATATTTTCTTAAATTTCTCCCATAAATCTACATTTATTTTAGCCTGGAGTGGAATCCTAGTGTATGTGCTTTTTTCCTCAACTTCTCAAATCATTTGATACCAGTTATTTCTCGGCACTGCCTATAATTCGCAAAGTATTTCTTGTAGTATTTAAAGTGAAGGGGACCACAGCTGATCTTCTCGCTTGAGACACACCCCACCCCCAACTTCTCTACCTTTATCTTTTCCTGGGATGTGCACACCCCTGGCTTATCAGCCATTTTGATTGATAACTTCATCCGAACATTTATTAAATCCCTCCTGCGTTAGCTTGGGCTGCTGTGACAAATTACCATAGATTCGGTGACTTAAACAGAAAACATTTATTTTCACAGTTCGGTAGGCTGGGAGTCTAAGACCAAGGTGCCAGCAGATCTGGTGTCTGGTGGAAGCTTGTGTCTTGGTTTAAGGAATGTTGTTTTCTCAATGTGTCTTCACAAGGCTGAGAGAAGGGACGGGAGGGGTGGAGGAGGGAGGGGCAGGGAGGAGATGGGAAAGGGGGTTGGCAGGGTGGAAGCACAGAGACTAAATCACCTCCTTAAAGCCCCACCTCCTAAGGCCATCACATTGGAGGTTAGAAAGTCAACAAGTGAACGTCAAGTGGCCCAAACGTTCCGCCCACAGCGCCTCCTACAGGCGAAAGGGAGCAAAGTCGGGGCGCTCACTCCGCGTTCCATGTTCTTCGACGCATTAGTGGCAGCATCTGGTTGCAACATGTCACCATCAGACCCCTTCCCAGGACTGCGACCGGTTTGCTCGCCACTTGCTCACGATTCCTGCCACCCAACAGGCGTGTTCTTATCCTTGGCAGGCGACAAGTGCCTTCTGTAGGTCACAAATACCGAGGGCACACTAAAACACGAGGTCCTTAAAAACGGTAACTGTGACCTCTAGGTCTCCATAAACCAAAGAGTGAAAACCGTATCCTACGTGTGCTCCTGATGTGGATGAGGACAAGCACTGCGGGAGGAAGTGCCCAGACACCTAGTGGTGCAAAGAGGGGCTCAGGCAGGTAACAAGTCCCTGAGCCACTTGGGATGAGGCAAGGGACACGCAGAATGTGCCTTGGTCCGAGTGTGTGCCTCGCTCAGGAAGGACGAGCAGAGGCAGAGCATGGCGGTGCAAAACCACGTTCACAGTCACGCTCGGTGAGGCAAAATCGCATCTCTGAGCTGACGGTCAAGGGCCGAAGCAGTGAGGGACCCTTGACGCTGACCATCGAGCTGCCCTGTCTTCTCTGGAGCCCAGGGACGGGGCGGCCAGTGTGTGGACGGCAGAGATAAAATGGGAGACTTTTTCTTTCTCCTGGGGTGTGCATGCATCCACCAGTACACGGTACACGTAAACGTTTATAACTGACACCCAAACGACTTCTGTTGATTCATCTGGAAAGCATTGCATTTTCCTCCAGAATCGGTGTATGACAAGCTATGGAAAAACTCAACAAAATCAATCGCTAACCAGCAAAAGCCAATCAAGGTTTCAAAAAGGCAAATTAAGAACAACTTCTGTTTGTCTGCAGTGTCACAGAGGGAAACGTTGTGACACGAGCAGACACTTCTCCATGTGCACCCAAAGGCCCCGTCAGTGCACCTGCGGCCAAACCACTGGCTTCGGGGTGCACCTGGTGGCCATATTGGCTCCAAATGTTGTTGAAATCGTGGGCAACAGCTGCACCACCCCATCTGCCCTTGGGTGTTGCTCACCGGTGCACAGGCAGACATGACACTCCACCTTGAACCACGTGCAAGGTGCTGGGGCTCTTCAAACAATGGACCAGACAGTTTGCTGACACTCATGGAACCCCCACCTTTGTCGCTGACCTATATGTGTACATCGCCACATACATTATTTATGCTTCCCCGGCCCCAGCCAGGTTTCGTCCTTCCGAGTGACAGCACCAGGAATTGCTAGTGGAGTCATGATGAGGGGCTGTATTATACTCAATCTTTCTGTTTACACAACAGTGCTCGAATAAAAAGTTAGGCACTCACCGTTATAATTTCCCTTAATGACAGTATCTGTCGCTACTCATAATAAACAGGAGGATAATGGTATTTGCACACACGGAAAAGGAAAATGAGGCGGGGGAAGCATCTTTGACGGGCGTGGGGTGACTCAGGGGCTGGAGAGAGAAGGGGGAATGTTTCATATCCTACGTCGAACCCCGAGGGGCAGACTTAGGACCTCTAATCCACTGCTGGTGAATGTTTAGGTTCTACAAAGAAAATATTTGAAAGGAGAATAAATACTGTCAGCAGTCACTCGAGGACCGCTACCGTGAGGGTGGGGGTGGGGAAGAGCCCGCATTCCTCGTAGGAGCCGTGTGAGGTCCTTTAAGGAATGGAGAGGCTCTGGTGATTTTAGGAGTCAAGAATTCTGCTATGTTCGGAATGACGCGGGGGGAGTCCACGGACCCCAGAAGCCCCAATCGTCACACTTTGTCAAGTTCAATGCCTGTCGCAGGGCCGTTTCTTAGAAGTTGCTTCTCTCCCTAGCTATATCCTTAGCATTCTAGGGGGTACCCTTCCAGATCTTTCTCCAAGTGTATGGACTCACATACACACACCTGTATACAGACTGGAGAGGCGAGTGTGTTCCTGCTTTTCTCACTGAATGGTATGAAAATTTCTCCATGGAAGCCAGGTATGATTTAAACTAATCTTTATGTAGCTGAATTACTTCTGAAGCATTCTTATACTCTAACTGACATGTAATCTGTAATCTGTCAATGACATACCCAATTATGTGATGTACTTTTTTGAGGATTATTTTTTTTGGGGGGGGGAGAAGGGCAATGAGAATAATGCTACCATAAAACCCAGTATACATACCGTATATATGCAAGTTGCTGTGTTTAGTCTTATAATCTATATTCCCGGAAATGATTACTATGGAGTCAAAGAGTTTGTATATTTTTAATAGGGGTTCTCAGACAGATTTCCCAAAAATGTAAACCATTCCCATATCCGTCGGGAAAGGGGAAGAGGCCCCTTTGATCAGCATCTTTACCAGCAATAAGTGTTTTCCTTTTCAATCTTTTTTTTTTTTTTTTTTTGCCAATCAGAAGATTTTATTTGCATTATCCTAACACCAGAGGATGGAACATCATTTCATCTTCTTGCTAGAGATCTGTATTTATTCTTATATGAATTGCCTATTTATATCTTTACCCATTTTCTTATAGACTGAACTTTTTATCAATATGTAGAACTATATATTGGAGATGGTAACCTATGTCTACCATGTACATGGCAAATCTTGTCTCTGTCTAATATTTAATTTGTGATGGTTATTTATGTCATCGTTTAGCATAACCATAGAGGGTCTTTTTTTTTTTAATAACAACCAAATTACATTCCGGCCCCTATGTTCCCCAAAAAGGAGGGAATCCGTAGACAATTCATATTCTGCAACTGTTAAAATTAAGACTAAAACATCCACTGAAATACAAACTTGGAAAGAATCCAATATAACAAAACTACATTTCCCAAAATGCATTCTTCGCCACTGACACAAATGGCATCTTCCCCCTCCCTGGCTGAGAAGGCCATGGTCACACGTGAAGTCATTAACGTGACCGGTCCTACCCTCTGAGCTGGATAATAACGAACCCGTGGCTCTCTGGAATTCTTAAATCTGGGCAAAGCCTTTATGTGAGGGGTTTTCAGCCCAAATACTACTCTGTGCTCTCTCTAGGATGAATTCCATGACCAGAACACACACACAGACCCGTGTGACACGCTTCTCTCAGAAACTGTCTCCATCATCGAGGGAATCGGGAATCCTCAAAGGAGGATGGTACAGTTGTACAAAAATGGTATGTGACATTGGTGTTTTTTCTTCCGTTCAGAGATAAAGAAATAAAGATAAAGAAACAGCAAGATGCCGTCCACCAGAGAAATCAGCTCCTTATATTCTCATAGAGAGTTTCTGTTACCCAGTTCTGTCATCTCCCAGAACTTTGCAAGTAATAAAATCGTAGCCCTTTTCAATAGCTGGTAAAGAGGGAGAGGAATACATTCATCGCTTTACCTGATCCTCCCAAGATCTTTCAGCATTGTTGGCTTTTTTTCTATCTTGTCGAGCTGTATCAGGCTATCATTGGTATTGACAATACAGAAGATGCCTTATGGTGCTTCTACCCGCCACCCCTTAACAGTGGAATAACACTGGCCTTTCAAAAGGATGATGGAATCCCCTTGGAACTCACTGACTCCCTCGGAAAGCCTCGATCCACAGTCAAATCATATCGTAATCACAGGTGATACGTTCTCGGAGTCTCAGGGGCAACACGTGCGTAATTGTTTAAAGCCCTGATCGGTTCAGGAAAATCCCATCTTTATACTTTCCTGCCCTCAATGAGCTGCGCATTATTCATCTGAGAAGAGACACCCACACTACATGTATTACCCGAGATCGGAACACCACACACAACCCTGCAGCAGAGAAGAGAGAACACAAACCATGACAGTTCGGGCTGATGGCAAGTTGGATGCTGCAGCGAGATTGCTGACCCCAGTTGACACTTCTTGAGAAGCGATTATCAATCTCGAAAAATAACACGAATTTTCAAAATGGGATCTACTATACACCATAGTATCTATAGCTAATAATAATACCCTATCGAATACTTATATTTGCTAAGAGGGCGGATCTTAGATTAACGACGCTTACGATTATAATAATAGTAATAATGATGGAGGCGAAAGGAAATTTCGGATACAACTCAAGATCTATATATCAAATATGCATAGCTGTTCATACGTCAATCATACTTCATTAAAGAGGTTTTTAATAAGATCCTTTAGATTATTTGTAAACTAGATTCTATATCGGCATTTTTACCAATGAAATGATCCACTGGAAAAAATAACTTATTCTTTAGTTCATCTCCGTTAACAAGTGCTTGATCACTGTGCCTTACAAATTATGCACATGCCCTTCACAGGGGTCTCTGTGTGCATTCTGGATGTTCAAACCCATTGCTTCTCGGCAGACAGCCCTACACCCTGGCTTACAACAGAACACATCAGCCTCCAGAAATCTTAACGGCCAGGGCCAAATCTTGTTTTAACTATGAGAAACGTAAGCCTTCAAGTTTACATTCATTCATAAGCCAGATGCCTTTCTCTTGGATAGAAAATCAAAGCTCTAAGCCACTGATAAAACTCCGGTGACATCCTGAGCTCCATCCCTTTGATCTTCCTACAAAAGGCGTTAATGGTGCAAGTGGCATTAACTAAAATCCTTGCAGGAAATCAGCCCCTGAGCGGCTGTGTGGCTACACCACTCTCTGTTGTGTTATTATTAACAGCGTGTCACGGAGTCTCTCATCCAGCACATTGCAAATGTTCAGAGATTCATTTAGTCGCCAAGTACTCTGACCGCGGCCAGGATCGACACTGAGAATATGAAACACACTGGCAATAATATTTGGCAGGCCTCTTAAATACCGAACTTTCACTAGTCCAAGGTCCCTGGAAAAAAAATATACAATTATAATAATTAAAAGAACACCGAGTGGGATGAGAAGAAAGAAGGGCAAGTTTTCATGTCAGAAAGTAGCATTTTGGTAATAAAGAAAACTGGGTAGATCTTGCAAACTCATGTCTTGCTTTGCCCGATGCCTTCTAAGACTCAACTGGGAAGAGATGGCTTTTGAGAAGCATAGGAGCTTAAACTGTGGATGGGAAGAAAAAAAAAAGCAAAATAAAGGCTGAAGAGAACTCCCATCACATACTCCACTGTCAGAATCTAACCTTATGCCTTGTAACCAGAATGGCATTTTATGCTGCGACAGTGGGGGATTTCGCTGCTAAGATGCTGAACAAAATCTCTCAAGAGCAGAATTACCTTTGGGACGTCTGTCACCCTTAGGATCACTTCGGAAGCATCAAAACACTACTATATTAAGTGAAATATTATGAAGGGCTCTCCCACCATCCTTCTGGAACATTCCGGGGCCAAGGTTCTGTCTGAGATATGTGTTTCCTCCCTAAGGTCAATTGTTGGTGTGAGGCCCTGGCTTATCTACTGTCAATACAGCGATGACCCTGAGACACCCACCTCTTCTTCCCAGCGTCCTCACAGGGTCCTGGCTCACACGTGTAACTGGCTGCCCTCTCCAACTGGACAAGAGATGAGGGCTGCCGACTCTAAGGGGGTACGACCCTAGGAGAACTCTTGTTCTGTTCTCTAGAACTTGCATCTCCCCAAAACTTCACTTTCCGTAAAGGCTCGCCCTCCCCTAACTTTCTCAAGTCCAAAACTTACAGTTCATTCTTAGATTTCCTTTGCCTCCCACCCCATGCCCCAGCCAGCAGAGTACCACGGACTCTGCTTCTAAAAACGTGCCAAGTCCACCCAGGTTTCTCCACCTCCACCAAGGACCCCCTGTCTGCGCCACCATTATGCATGCCTTGGCCAGTCACCTATGATGAATGTCTAACTGGTCTTCTTGCTTCCCATCTTGCTACCCTACAACCCGTTCCCCCAGTGGGAAGCCTGACAACCTGAGCAACGATTTAGAAACGTGACTGAATCCTGTCCCACCGCTGCTTCTCCGAAGGCTCCCCAACACCCCTAAGGAACACCCAGTTTCAGGCCCTGCCTTACAAAGCCCCGTGTACCCCAACGCTCACCCACCCATGGCAGCGGCCTCCACTCACGCCACGCCCCCTTCCCTGCCACGCCCACTCTCCATCACGCCGCCTTCCCCGGATTCTCTGCATAGCACTTATCCCTACATGATACTTTCTTATTTATTATGATATAATTATTGTCCATGGCCTAACTCTCCAACCTAACATGTGTCCTCCACGAGAACTGGGAGCTTGCCTTGTTTGTCAGTACACGTCCAATTACGAAAGCAAACTCTCACGTGCTCAGTCATATCTGTGGGGTCGTGGACAGAGGTTATTTCTCCTTGTCACGTTCCTTTCCATTTAAAAAAAAAAAGTGGTGAGTGTGTTTCGTCGAGAATAGAAACACGGTTTCCGATCAGACATCCCACTGGTCTGCGATGCTCTCCACAGACAGGAAGAGATGCTTCAGAGGCTCATTTGTTTATACAGATGTTGGTCCAACTGGAATTTTCTTTCCAATGAACCACCAAAGAACCATCATGTATTTTCGGCAAGGAAATTACACAGTGCAAGTGGCTTCCAACCTTCAAAATATCTGCTAGCTCAGTGAAATAAAACCAAGACTCTGTTTGCAAAAACCTATAGCTGCTTCATTTTGCAATGACATTCAACGTAGGGAGAATCTATTGCTTCCTAATTCTTTCAATAATAATAATCTGCAATGAAGCTCCCTCGGTGACCTTTAGCAAATAAAGGGGGTTAAATGCACACTGGATTAAGAAGTTATGTGTCATCCACAGGGTTTGGCCATCCGGGTGATTTCTGAGTGACCTTGGTCAAATAAGGGTGACAAGTGTAGGCAGGTAGAGGTGACTCAGGAAGATATATCCTCTACACTAAATACACTTGAGAAACTGGCCTGAAATCAGAAAAATGAGAAGAAGCTATTCCAAATCAATAGTCTTCACAACCATACCCCTGTGGTTAGAAAGGTAAGTGGTAGGGTTATCTGACCATTTAGGATTTGCTTTTAAAAAAAAAAACAAAAGCTGTTTTGTAAATGCTCTGCCATAAAGACAGAAAATGAACAAGAAAATAAGAGTCAAAGTTAAAATATATACAAGACAATTAATATTATAATCACAGAACAAAGTTAGACCATTAAAATTCACTTTTTTATTATTGCTATTATTATGAGCTCCCAGAAGAAACTGCTAAGAACCTTACACACACCTTTTATATACCTGGATTATGAAACAATCTTAGAAGACTGTCAGAATCTAACACAAGACATGAAATAGAAAATGATGAAAAGAAATGCAATTGGCTCCACAGAAAATAAGGCAGTGGAATGATAAAGTTAGCAAATAAACTATGCGTCCAACTGAGTTGAGAAGGAAGAAATTTCCAGGAAGATAGAGAAAAGTCAGAGTTACGTAGAAGGAAAGAACTAGATCTGCCCACTAAAAAGGCACAGTGATGACATGAAAGGCGCAGTGGTTCCGTGATGAGGTTTAGAACAAGCATTTACACAGAAAACACATGTGCACGCTTCGCGGAGGCTGTTCCTTCTCGTCTGGCGCCTACCAAGTGTCCAGCCTCCCACCTGCTGCCTCCAGCCGTGAACACAGTTGTCAGCACAATGCAGGTGTGTTTGGGGATGGCTGGTAAGAAAGGAGGGCACCTGTCTGCACTGTTCGTGTGTGTGTGTGTGTATTTGTATACATATATACACCCACACGCAAGCTCATGCACGCTCACAGAGCCAAGTTAGTGAAAGACCATTCAGTTTAAGGTGCTGCAGCACTGAGATCTTCCTCTCCAGGTGGATCCTTCGTAGCTGTCAAACAATTTACCAGGAATTCATAATGAGGCCACAGAGCTGGGCTTTAGTGCATTGTTTTAGACCTTCACGAGTCCAGTAATAGTGCTATCTCTGTCTGTATCATCTATGTCTCTAAACATATATATCCATATACCTACATCTGTACATCTACGCCCATATCTATATCTATGTCTATTATCTATAGCTTTACTTCTACTCAAGTTACTATCATCTATCTATCTATTCAATCTGCACTATCTTATCTATCTACCTATCTACTTATCTATCATCTATCTATCTATCTATCCACCCACCCATCCACCCATCTATCCATCCATCCACCCACTCATCCATCCACCCATCCATCCATCCATCCACCCATCCATCCTGAACAAATAATTACAAACAGCATTTTCTGCCTTAGCCCCTTCTCTGAGCCTGGAGGTGGTGCAGTGTGATCACAGGAAGCCTTGCCCTCGTGAGGCGACACTGTAGGGAGAGTAGGAATTACACAGATGGGGAGAGCACTGGGGAAGGAGGTGGGGTCAGTCACTGGACCAGACTGGCCTCCAGTGGTTGGAGGGCAGGGAGACCGGCAGTTACGGTAAGATGGAATGACCAGAGACGTAGGCGGGCCTGGCGGGGGACACATGGTGTCCTAAAACCAGATGACGAAAGTGCCTCAAGGAACCGTGAGAGAGCCACCATGCAGCAGGAATGCCTCTGACTCTGACTGTCACATGCACAGCGGACGGAGCTGCCATGGCTGGATTCAGCCACGCGGCCGTGACAGGTGACCTTGAGGCGGCAGAACCGATGTGAATGACTGAGGGGTCGCAGTGGGCTTAAGAAGAAATAGAAACACAGGAGTTGAGGAATAACAAATGCAAGCGAGAAATTGTAAAGAGCTTCTCTGTAAAGAGGCGAGAACTGCCTCATAGCTGGAGGGGAAATGAGCGTCAACGGGCCTCTTTTTCTAAGATGGAAATTTGTGCATTCCTATCGGAAAGATCCAGGGGAGAGGGGAAAATAAAAACTGAGGACACAGAAGGAAAGGAGAGAAGTGGAATGTCTGCACCCAAGCTGGAGTCGTGGCCTCGACTAGAATGAGTCAGTGACCACCAGATGGGACACGTGACCAGCCAGCTTTGGCAGGTGCCTCGTCTTCAAAGCCATCGTCGTTACAAGGATGTGGCTTGCTATGGAGGACGGAGAAGGAGGTCTCAAAAGGTCGATGGCCTCTTGGCTATACGCAGGGCGGCCACCACCACCGCACTCAAAACAATCTTCAGTGTGGTAAATAACTTAGACGCCCCCACCTCATTCCTCCCCACGGAAATGTAGGATTTCTTCACCATTCTTAGATATGGTTATAAAAAACTCTGGTGGCATTGACTTCCCAGAAGCTCCTGACCATCTTTCCCACCTTCGTGTTTTCTGCTTTGGTTTAACCAATCGTGGTTACTGTCTCTGCTTTAAGCAAAAGCAAATGAGACAAAAATACTGATCCCTTTGTGGCCTGGGAGGCTGAAAGAGACACAAACACGCACGAAAACCACAGGGAAAGCTCCAGGAGATAAAACATGGACTGATTAGGTGTGCAACCCTGCAGCTGGAGAAGGCTCTCCCCTATTCTGATCTGGAGTCGACCATATAGGAAAACCTCGAGTCCCGTGACACCCAAAAATCCAAACGCAGGGTCATTTTGATGCCCTTGTGAACGTTCTGCCAAAAAAAGTTCTCATACACAATTTCATTGAAATGGCAATTTCCTTCCACGCACGTGGAAAGCTTCAAACCCAAGCAATGAACCCCCAACACAGCTGCCCCCCTAACGGGCGACAGGGAATAAATGGCACATATTCCCAGCCTCATTTAAAGACGAAACAAAGAAAAAAATGGACGCCGACCTTCCCCACACGTCTGCGATTCACAAATATTTGCAGCAGCTCTAAGGCCGGCAACCTCCAGACCAATAATAACATACTTGGCAGATGCTCACCTAAACAAACGAGAAAATACGGGAAATCCCACACAGAAGAGAGCAGAGGGAGAGAAAAGCAGGTTTCCCCCCGTTTTATAACGAGAATTCCGATGCAGCCCAGTGTGGGTAATGGGAGCAGACAACTTGCCGGCGAGTGAACTTTGCTAACGCAGAGTGGAACGCAGAGTGTGACACCACAGATCGGATGTCCCCGGGCCTTTCCAGGCCACCTCACGGGGCTGTCCAGCAGGCCCACGAGACAGCATCACAGGGAAATCGAGCAGGGTCCATGGGTTTCACGCTGCTGGCGTTATTAAGAATGACAGGCTAAATCTTCATCCCAAAACACAACCACTCGGCATCTTTAAGCGAGTGATGTACTGTGTCGATAACACACATAGAAACGCACTACAAATACCAGAAAATGAAATTCCTGTCGGCACAGAGGCACCAACAGAAACACTGGTGACTCAGTGAGCAAAACGCTCCATCAGACATCAACAGAGGTTTTCTTCGGTGGAGGCATTATGGGTGAATTGTTCCCTTACCTATTTTCCATCATGAGCATTCACTAGTCGCTGTGTTCATCCTTTTCGCTTCATTCTTTCAAATTGCAAATTTTAGCTTTCAAAATCTTAGATAGTGAATATGTGACTCATGAGGTGCCAACTGCAGAGAGAAGCTCTTCACAGTTTGGTAAATACTGAGATAGATATAGATATAGATATAGATATAGATATAGATATAGATATAGATATAGATATAGATATAGATATAGATATAGATATAGATATAGATGATATAGATATAGATATATAGATATAGATGATATGTATATAGATTAGATATAGATATAGATGTATATATAGATGATATAGATATAAATGATATAGATATAGATGATATAGATATAGATATAGATATAGATATAGATATAGATATAGATATAGATATAGATATAGATATAGATATAGATATAGATATTGGTCACATAGACTTTCTACCACGTGACTTGTGTGTAGAGATTATATGTTTGCATGTGTTTATTGTTAAGGTGGATGGATTATAATGAATATGTTATTCTGTAACTTCTCTCTTTCCGGTTAATAAGGTATCATGCATAGTGTTTCACTACTTTTATCATCGTTACTTACCGAGGAGGGGAGGGTGACGCGTTTCTTCGATCATGTATCACACTAAGGACCCAACGCCATCTACACGCTCATGCTCGACGTTCACACACCAGCGCTGCAAAAAAAGAAAAGAAAAAGATCTTAGTAACCCAATGTAAAAGATGCTGTGGTCTTCGCTGCTCGATTCTAGAACGTTCCATCAGTAACCCACACGATCAGAGGACGCTGCTTTAGCGACGTCAGACTCCAGTGATACAGTGACACAGTGATTCAGTGATACAGGCTCGTCCCGGCTTAAATCACATGAGCTGAAGGATTTCACTCTTCAGAAAAGGAGAAATAAAACCTCAAATGCCGTTAACACATGACACAAATCTCAGGAAATAACAGGAAGGACCATCATCTCAATCCCACTCGAATTACTTTAAGCAGCTCGAACCTCGAAGCCGGACTGGTGGTGCGAATTTACCCATTTTCTAACGGTCCTTCCATACCGTTTTGGGGAGCACAGTCTCTTAAGTAATGCGTTGTGAAAATAAGAGATAAAAGCAGAACGTACAGAATAAACTGTACCACAAATCTGAGTTTGTGTTTTTATTTACGTATTCATTTATTTGGTGAACGATATGAACTTTTATGGAACAAAGAATTATGAATCATAAAATGATTCACTTTACTAAAACCAAGTAATGCCCTATGATCTCCTCATCTGACTGAACATATAAAAACCCTGAAAACATGATCTCGTGACGTGATGGAAAGTCTACCGCAAAACACCAACATGCTAGGACCCCGGATGACGCAGGTGAAGGGACGGGTCACTTCCTATTTCTCGTGTGCAGAGGAAATGTGTCCGTCATTCCTGAAGTGCGTCTGTTATTTCAAATACTGCACTTGACAGCTCATGCTTTTCTTGTTGTCCTAATTCACGGACTTCCTTTTGTTCTCTCCACACAGCTTCCGGCTGCCACAAACCCCAGAACACACTGATGTTGCCTGTCCCACCCGACCCGTGCATTTGGGCAGCAGCCGAGAATGACGACAAGAAAGGGAGAGAAGAACTTCCTGGAACATTCTGGAACTTCCTGGAACATTCCAGAACTTCCTGGAACATTCTGAAACTTCCTGGCTAGTCCTCTATTCAATGATTCCCACACCACTTCCTTCAGTAATTATCTAAAAGCCATCGGCCTGCAAAAAATACATGGAATGACAGCATCTGAAAATTTGTAAATTTTTATATCTCCTATAATGCAATTTGGAAGTCCTGAGGTTCAGAGGCCAGAGGACAGTGGCCAGGTGACACCGTCTCTCTGAGAGGCTTCTGACCCCAGGAGGTGCCTCGGATCGGTTCCTGGGAAGGGCGGCGGGGTGACCCAAAGCAGCACATTCAGAATTGCCCAAGAAGGCGCCCACAGCCCGGGTGCGCTGACACGGTGTGGTATCCAGGATTCCGACCCATCCCAGCAGAGGGTCTGAAGCTTCGTGACATCATCCTCTGGAGAGGAGGAGGTGCAGATGCAAATCTTCGAGGCCAGAAGAGGGGTGAGGGAGCTGTCCCCAAGGTAAGGAGACACGCGCGGCCCAGGGAGACGTCCTGGAGTGGCCCGTTCTCTCTCACGGCACCATGATATGTCCTTCGGGTATGGCGACAATGAGTTGGGTGGGACTTCCGTATTAAACAGCATGTTTGAGTACAGTGAGTTTCTCTCTGGAGCCCCAGAAATCTGTTTTACAATGAGTACTAAAATGTCCTTGTATTTGTTTATGCCTTCATCAAAATGTAAGTAATAAAGTTGCACAGATCCACTGGTTGCTGCTATAAATGCCTGACGATTGCTCTCAGCTCCCACGTGTCGGAACTGAATTAAAAACAGGGCTGATGATGAAGGTCTGGTGGCCGAGCGCCCCCAGCGAGGTCATGAATTAGATGACGAGGCCCCTCAGCTAGGACATTCAAGAGTCAGAACTGCAAAAAACATCCCTCTTCTTCAATGGCAGAGGCCAAAAAGGAGGCGTAAGAATCCAGAACCATAGATGCAACCAGGTGACAAACACCGCAGGAGGAGAACCTCCCCGCCGAACCCCAGCCCCTCCTTGAAGGGGCACCCTCAGGCCCCAGAATGCCCAACACATGGGTCCCCATGGCTCAGCTTCCTCTAGAACCTGCAGTCTAAACCGGAAACCAGTTCCAGCCACAGGATTCGGGCGCACACACCCCGAAAGGCTTGACTATGCCTCTGTGTCCATCAACCATTAACAAGACAGCTCGCCACCCTGGGGGCCTGAGGACCAGGGGTCAGCATCAGGCCCTTCCACTCCATAAGATCAACCCTCGCCCGGGTGCAAGCTCCATCCGCGAGAGGCATACACATCACTCAACATGACACCCCTGTGTGCGAGCGGTACCACAGCCACAAAGCAGTGACCTTGAAGAGGATCTCAGCTAACGTCACGGACAATGTTCCCTTCTGGGTTGGAGGCGGAGCTCACCCACTCCCCGGTGAGGTCATACCTTAGCTGACGTATAAGCCACAAATCGCTGACGTATTCTCTAGAAAACTGAGTAGGTAAATAAAGGACAAAGCCCCAGAGGCTCACCTCAGGCTGGAGACTGGAATATTTTGAGGTGGATATTAATTTACCCATAAAATAAGAAACTTCTTATGTCTTATTAACATATAGAAGTCCGCATGGACTCACTTCTATGTTATCCTCACTCTTTGCTCTTTTAGCTGAGTGTCAGCTGTAGCTGGAACATTCTGGAATCCTCTTCTGCATCAGGATTCTCAAAGCTGCACCCCCCAATACTGCCCCTGGCACCCCTGTGCAGAACTAGCCCTGCAAGGCATTGAGATTTATAAACAATAAATCTTTCCCGGAAGTTGTACGCTATAGTCACCTCTTAAAATTCTTCTCTAAACTGACATGCATAAATAAAACTAAAACATCCATTATAACTTAGCTAATTGTAACACATGGCTTTCTTCTAGAACATGCAACCTTCCCCCAGCCCATTCTACTCGGAATGAGGGGAAAAAAAATGTGGATTGAGACACTCTCCTGGAGATCAAAGATTGCGGAGTGGTGGCCGTTCTCCTGAAGATCCATGGGAGAAGTTAAAAAGGGCAGGCCAGTCTGGAGAGCTCGGTGTAGAAACCATCCCACAATAAAACCACAAGAAACGCAGTGAAAGTGGACGGGACCACCCCACATCGCAGAGACACTCGGTGGAGCGTGGACGCAACCCCACAGGTGCGCGCTGGGGAGTCTGATGATGAGCCGTTAGCCTAGGGCTGCCCAACTTCCAACAACGTTGCCAGTCCCAGGAGCTTGGGGGATATCTCGTCACCAGGTGGGCGGTCACTTCACCTCCCCGCACAGCCGTGCACGGCGGGCGGGTGGAAGACAAAGCAAGAATTGATGATGTTCTCGGCAGCTCACACCAGCCACCGTTTGACCTGTGCCATGCAACTCGGTAGAACCGTAGAGAATCGGATAAAAGAGAGAGGCTACTTCTGGGCGGAAGAGTCGGGGACAGCCTCCTGGAAGGAGGGAGAAGTGATCTGGGCTTCGAGGGGTGGGTAGGCTATTAACGGCGGGGATGGAGAGTATGAGTAGGTGCATGGCAGCGCACGGCAGGGCAGGCAGAGAGCCCTACAGATGGAAGAGAGAGCCACTTGGGCTAATGCCACGCTGAGCTTGAGCACAACTGGCAGTACCAGACAGTTGGGGCGGGTGAATGAATGGAACCCCGACCTTGGGGCCAGCTGCGGTGCGAATCTGCAGGGGTGCAGACAGAAAGGGGACAGGTGAAGCACAGCGGCTCTGCTTTGGTGGAGGGCCAGGCCTGGAGGCGGTGAGGACACACGTGGGGAGCTGGCCTCATGCTTCTGTGGGTGGAGGAGAAGCAGGACGCAAGCAGGAGACCGGGTTCCACGTGGGAGGCCGAGGGGCGGGCAGGGGCGGCCTCAGGGGCGAGGGGACCAGCGAGGCAGCCTGGTCTGCACTGCCCAGCGCAGCCGAATGAGAGGAGGGCTCAGGGGAGCTGCTCCGGAGAAAGACAGACAGACAGAGAACAATCATCCAAGGGAGGAGCGAGTCACCACACGGAAGGCCCTGTGGACAGCCAGGCCAGGCCAGGACAGGACAGGATGGCAGCTCAGGATGGCAGCTCCGCAGGGGACGGACAAGGAGAGCAGAGGCCAGAGGCCAGGAGCCGTCACAGGAGGACTTTAGATTTTAAAATTTGTTTTTAAAAGGACTGTAAGTCATTGCTCATTGTTTGCAAAACATGAGCCGTATAGAAACAGTCTAGAAACTGAGCTACATGAGGAATGAACGGGTGTCTTTAAATTCAAAGCAGACGAGAATCAGAATTTGCTCGCTAGGAGTTAAAATGCAAAGCAAGCACAGGGTTGTTTTGTTGCCCCTGGTTCGGCTGAGAAGTCCCGTCTGGAGACAACACCCACCACTCAGCGGCGGACGGGGCGGGGGCGACGGCCACCCGTTCACCCCCTGTGCAGGGACCCCCTTTTCTGACGCTGCCGCTCACTTTGCTCTTCCTGCACAAGGTCACCCCTGACGGCCTGTATGGCTCCGCACGGTCCTCGGGGACATCCCAGAGGACATTCAGGGGACATTCAGGAGACAGAAAGATGCTGCCTACAATACAGGCAGACTCCCGTGGGCATGGGGTGGGGGTGTCAGCAGAAACCCCCAGCCGTGCAAGAAAAGAAAAGCAAGCACTGGCAAAAGGAACAGAGAAAGAGGCGTCAAGGCGAAAACGGTCCAGAGGAGAGGGGACAGCGGAGACGGGAGGAGGGGCACTTGAGAAGGGAGGGAGGGGCTGGAGACACACACGAGCAGCAGTGGCCTGCAGAGGTATCCGGGTGCTCTGGAAAGGCGTGGACGCGTAAGGACATAAACAGCCACGGGGACCTCTGCTCCTAGCGGCCCCCACACGCCTGAGCAAAAGTCCTTCGAGAAAACAGTGTGAGGAGGAAAAGCAAATTGCGCAAAGTGTCAGGTGACGAAGAAAGCCTGCGGTAAAGGCAAAGGCCTCACTTCTCCGCGGTAAGTGCCATTCGGGCCGGCCCTCGTCCCTCCCCTCAGCAGATGCCTCGGGGGTCGGAGGCTGACGCACGGAGTCGCTTCCCCCCAAAGGCAAGCGTGCTGACCACGTTCTGTTCCAGACAGGTCAGGATTCCAACGTCCAGCTTAGCGTGTCTTTTTTCTGTGGATTTGTTCCGTATCTCCATCTAACCTCGGACCGCGACCTGACATCACGGCGCCTTAGTGCTGAGCGCGAGGCAGGAACGCAGCGTGATGTGGTGGCCCCGGGCTTAGGATGCTCTGCCGTCTCAGAAAGCATTCCTCCACCCCCCGGTTACCCCGCACCGGCCAGCGAGTGCATTCCACACTGTACTCCAGCCGGATTTCGCGTCTGCAAACAGCCTCTGAGTCGAGCAGTGTTTCCACAGAAAAACATTCGTGCCAACAGCTGTGGCTTCAGACAGTTCAAGATCGTACACAGGAAGTGTGCGATAGAGCAAATGTACGGGGGAGAAAACATCTCAAATCAGTTCTTGAGAGTTGTAACTGTACAATAATTTCGTGCCCCAAAAAGTAAATCAATGCATTGCCTCAGTTAAATGGCCAATGAGATAGTTTCTCTTGGTCACAGCCGAGGACAGGACGTGTGGCAGAATGACCCGTGTAATGCCACCGTCACTTGGAAGGGCTCTGTCCTCAAGGGCTCACCCTTTAGAATAGCTTTCTCCCAAATCGAAAACGACCTCATTAATACTCAGCTGATTATTGTCTATAGACATAAGGCCACATATTGGTCCAGATAATTTAATACAGGATCTCTTTGATAACTATCTTGTGCACGCTTAAAAATAATAAGTGTCAGATGTCGCCGTTTCCCTCCTTTACAACTCTGGCTATCTTAGGGACAAAGCAGTGACCTCTGGAGACCAGCCCCAGTGATGGCCGAGGCCTTAGGGACATGGGGACACAAAACCTCACATCCGGGTTATTTAACGATGCAATCATCAGGCTCCGAGACCAGGCAGAGGCTAATCCTACCTCCCGAAACAAGAGCCGGCCCTTCTGAAGGTTGGACCCAGAGAGAAAACCCCGTTGTTTCCCATGCGCTGTTCCTGCGGATCGCCCTTTGTCGAGGGCACGAAGCTGGCCGGGCCACGGCCCCCTGGAGCCCACGTAATGCCCCAGCAACCGGAATAAAGTTGGAGTAAAACACTCGCTTTGCTCCCTGTCAGACAGCGAGCTGTGTTCTGAGCGGCGAAGAGCCGTGGAACAGAGGGAAAGAAAGAACGAGGCAAAAAAAAAAAAAAAAGTCTTCTTTATAAAAGCGAACCAGCTGCCAAAAAGCCAAGCAACGGCTTGCTCAAAATGAGCAATTGCTAAAATCGGCTTTCTAAGGACACGAGGTCTCCGGGGAGCGACTGCTTTTTTTTATTTCTTCCACCACGCGCCAAATTTTCACAGGGCGGGCTCGCTCTGCGTGCAGGCGGTTCTGAAGCGCTTGCAGGAGTGGTCAGTTTGCACGGGCAGCGGGCCCCTCGGCTCCCGTGCTGACAGCTGAATTGATGCGTCCTTTGCAGATGACATTCTCAGTGCCCAGAAAAAGAGGCTTCTTGAAAAAAATGCGGCCTCTCCATTCCTACTCATTCAAGACAACACATGCGACAAGATTTACCCTGTGAACAGTCGTTTGCCCCTGCAGAAGAGAGTCAAGGCTGCACTCTAGATCGAAATTCAAGATGCTGAGATGAAGATTTAACTCTGAAAACATCCTATAACCACTGATGCTGAACTTCTGGTAACGCACACGGGAAGGGCTGCTCGTTACACAGGAAGGAGGAAGTGTCTGCCACGGATTAGAGCGTTGGCACCAAGGCCTCCCCGGAAGGAAGCTGGACTAAGGCGGACCAAGGTCAGCTGCCAGGTCGCGAAGGAGAACAGGGACTGCCTTGCCCCCGGGGAAGATGGCCAATTGTGACATTCACGGTGAATTGTGACACGGCAATGGGTTACATTATTTTCCTAAATCAAGAACAGAGAGCATTTTAGACGTTGCCACTACAAAGGATGCCCTCTCCCAAGCTCGGTGGAGAGAAGCGAAGAAAGCGTCTCCTTCGACGTGTGGCAGGGGCGTCCGCTCGGCACGGACACGCACGCCGACCCGGGGTGCGCGTGGGGCCGTGTCCGTCCTGGGTGGCCCACGCCCGCACCTGGTTTATGTGTCCAGGCTTTTTAACTCCACTGTCCGATGTGGTCTCCGGCGATCTGCACCGAGCGAGTCGTGTTGGACCAAGGCGTCCAATGACAGTGTCGTTTTTTGGCTTAAAACCCCACAAACACTCTGAAGTCATTTCAGGATCTGTGTCTCCCTAAAGATACGAAGAATAAAAGACCGTTCGATGCTGCTGAAACCAGTCCCAGGGACCTGCTGGGTCCTCCGTTGTCACAGGCGGTCCCCAAGGACTGCAGAAGGGACGCTCACATTTGTGTCCCAGCGTGTGGGTGACGGAGGCGTTCGCCCTGAGCGTTGGTTCTGGGCTGTTGAGACTACAGAAGCCTTCGCACGATACAAGTCACCAATCGTGTCGCATAACCAAAAGTCAAGGTCTGTTCTAGCTGTCACCCTCGTCATACATACAGATCAGTGATCCAAACAAGAAATCGGCCACCCCGCGTTGAGCCAGATGGTGTCCACCTCCCTGTAAACAGCGCTGTTTAGAACGTTTACCCGTGTGGAGGAATAAAATAATATATATTTTTTTATATTGGGCAACGGGTCACGTCATCCGTTTCAGCACGAACTGCACTGAAAGTCCCTCCCGTGAGGAACCGGCACAGGTCCACGGATGCTGAACACCCACCGGGGCGGCCGCCTAGGACGAGTCACGAGCCCAGCCCACCTGTCCCGCAGCCTCTGCCAGGGAGAGGGCCGGCCAAACCGGACTCGCTGAGCAGAACCGGAGGCTGAGCCCCGCCTGGTGCGAGCTCGCCGAGGAAGCGGACGCTCCCTCGTACGAGCCGAAGACCCTTCTCTCATTTTCTTTGCAACACACGCCAGCCCGGACACCCGACTCCACCTGCACCCCTTTCTCTGTCCTCGATGAGTGACCCCGTGCGCTAAGAAAATAGACGAGCTCACCGATGACAGAAGGAGCCGTCGGTCGTGGCTCACAGCCGCATCCGATAAAAGCCCATGCACAGGACCAGGCCGCTCTGAAACGCAGCATTTTCTACCCAATGGTCTCCCATCATTGTCCCCGACAAGCTGGGCCAGCAAATGTGAAAACGCAGGGAAAGTTCGTGGGACGAGCGTGGCGTGTGGGGAGCCCCGTGTGCCCACCCCGTCCCTTCTCCCGGCCCCCAGCAGCAGGGTGGGGGTGTGTCTGTCCTTTTCCTAACATTTCAGGAAGACAAACCCCCTCTCACGGGATGAACGGCATTAAACTGGCCACCGGTGTGGGTTTGATTTTTCCCCTTGGTTTTTGTGAGCTGCTGAGACACCAACGCCCTCCTTGTGGTTCGCATGAGTGTTTTTCTGATTCTCAATCCAGAACTCTGTGTTTCTTGCCCTTACTTTGTTTTCTTGGCTCGACCTCCTCACGTAGGCCATCCGTCCTGAGGCTCGGGCTGCACTACGGCTGGCCCTCGGAAGTCTGCAGGTGTCCTCGGTGTCCCCCTGTGACACGGTCACCTGTCTTCTGTGACCGGGACACCGCCTCTGGATTCTGTGCTTCACTGGCCGGCCTTCCCGTGTCATGAGCCGTCATCGTGTCCCATTTGACTCTGAGTCCCCGAGGCCGGCCTGAGGATGGGGGAGGGGGAGTCCCTCCCCTGCTTCAGCTTCTGTGCAAATGTTCACAGACGGAGGGCACGACCCTAAAGTCACCCCCCCCAGGAGGTCGTCAGGCCGACCTGAGAGCCGCTCCAGGCCGATGACATCTTCCCCCCAACGATGCCGCCAGCTCCAAGGACAAGCTGAAACCCCTGCTTTACACCTGCGGGGTGCAGAGTACAAACGGGGACCAATAACTCCAGATGTTACTCTTTCACGTGGTCCCCGATATTCATGGAAGAAAAAAGAAAATACAGCTGATCCTCATTATCCACAGATCCCATATTTGTGAACTCGCTTATTCGCCGAAGTTTTTTTGCATCCCCCAAATGTGCTGTTGGCTGTGAGCTCAACGCTAACGAATCGACGCTACGTCAGCGTGGCGTCTTTAAACAGAAACACGCGTAGAACGAGGTCCTTTACTGACGAGTCGACGGCAATGCTGAGCAGAGGCTCATGGGAGCCGCGACCCTCTGTGTCCCCCAGGAGCATCGGTTTGGCGGCCGCTGACTCGGTGATCACATGGACATGAGGACGGCTGTAAACACCGCAGGACGGGAGCCACAGAGGAACACCCCAACGGTGTCTCCACCTCGGCCCGGCGACGTCCGACGCTGACGTGAAGGTGGGCTGCAAGATCGGGCAGACTGGGGACCAAGCGACCGAAACGCGAAGACACAAGCGGCCTGACGGTCCCCGGAACGCAGAGCACCGGCCGTCTGGCTTTGGAGGCGCATGTCTGTCACTCGTCGTGTGAGCTGCTAGCGGTGGGGCCGCGGTGCCCGACTGCCTGGCGTCCACCGCCATCGGCGGGGACCTTTCCGAAGTCCTCTCTGAGAGCGAGAATTAGGCCCCTCGGAAACGGAAATCGGAACAGTTTCCGGGCACCGGGGACCACAGGCCAGGGGCAGGGTCACCTGCCGAGCGCGAGCTGTGGCCTGGCTGCTTCCACTCTGCCGAGCTCTCACCACGTAACGGGAACCAGACCCCCGGCTCCCACGTCTGCTAATGGGTCTCGCTCCCTCAGTGTCAGGGGTGATTACAGTCCAGAGAGCTGAGTGCATCTCACGACACTCGACATCATACGTCCCTGACAACCCAGGCTATTAACCTGCACCTCCGAACACCAGTGCCTGTCACACGTGGACCCCCTGACACGTCACACGTGGAACCCCTGACGCGTCACGCGTGGACCCCCTGACGCGTCACTCGTGGACCCCCTGACGCGTCACTCGTGGACCCCCTGACGCGTCACGCGTGGACCCCCTGATGCGTCACGCGTGGACCCTCTGCCGCGTCACGCGTGGACCCTCTGACACGCTCCCATCCAGCATGTGTCCAACAGGAAAGTGTTTTCTCACTACAGAGCCCATGAAGGAGGCGAAGTTCGACCGCTACGGAACGGGAAAGTCTTATCTTAAGTCCATCGAGTCACATTCAGTACGTGGAGCTCTTTCATGTTAAAAACAAAACAATCCGTAAATGCCAAAGAACAAAAAGGTCCAAAGCGCTTACTTTTTGCTTCTAGATGGTCCCACAGCAATTCTCCAGCTCCTTCTCCCCTCTTATCCTCCAAAGAACTAAAACTACTACCTCTTAGAATAGAATCAGCTTCCTTAATCTACTTTCCTTCTTTAATGATGGAAACAAACAAACAAAAATGAGCCTCTTCCTCCACCTCTACACTGTTAGTTGTCCACAGAAAGTGAGCAGAAATTGTAGAAATAGCTCACATGTCCTCAGACTAAACAAACAAAATAAAAAATAAAAAATAAAATACTGATAAAGCAACGTTTACATACCGTTTCTTGAGTTCGAGAAGAATAGTTTCTACCGTGATCAGCCAGAGATAAGTGGGTAGCCTCCACGAATGCATTCGCACCGAAAACCAGAACCCTCCACCCGAGCGATCAATCAAACTCCAGAGTCCCAGATGTGAGTCAGGCACCAGAAGTTTAATTTCCCAGCATGGGACAGGGCTTCCTGCACCCCGAGGCTACGATTACTGCAAAGTAACCACACATCGCCTCGAGTTTCCTGGTTGGTTAGTGTACACTCCGTTATTTCTAGAAAAAGCACCAAGCCTGGGAGGCAGTCTGCCAACACGAACGGCCCAGAACAGGAAAAAGTTCTCAAACTGGAATCAAGCGATCCTGTGATGAGAAATCGTGAGAATTAAACAGGGGAAAAAAAAAAAGTGACTATTCCATCTGGCTTTTCAGCCAAACCTGGCTCTAAAACATCCTTGACCTCTGGTGTCTGTAAGGTCACTGAGGGCTTTACAGAGATCCAGTGGTGAACCGAAGAACAGAGAAATGGCTGGTATCTGACTAAAACTCTCAGACGACCCCTTGGGAAGAGAGAGAGTGGGCCGGCAGGGGACCCCATCGGGACAGCGTCCGAGGCGCACGACACCGCGGGGACACCGCAGGAGCAGTAGGACAGCAGAGAAGATGTGTCCAGAGCATCAGTCTCTGTCCGCCAATTACGGCGGGAGCGGCTCCTGGCTTCCGGGAAGCCCGCAGCTCCGGGCCCGCGATCGGGGCATAAATCCTAATTAAAGTAAATCTTTCTGAGTTCCCAGCAGATGTGCCAAGCGCCAGCTTCGTCTTTCCGCCCGCTGGAGTTTCGTGCTACCCAGCTTGACAAGGAGCTACCCAGCCAGAGAGAGAAACACGTGTCACGGTCACACTGGTGGCTCGCGGGGACATTTAATCTCTCTTCGGCAACAGGTCACACGTCATGGCTTCTGTAAAGACGGGCGTCCGTCTCGGGGTGCGGGTGAGAATCGGGAGTGGGCTGGGGAAGAGGCAGGGGTGATGGAAGCAGAAGAAGAAAGCATAATGCAATGAGAACATTCAAGATCTGAAGTTCCAGGAGAATTCAAGATCCCAGAGAGGGCAGAGAGAGGCCTGGGGGAGAAGAGGCACACTCTGGTGCAGGCAGTTAGCGACACCTGTGAGTTTGGACGCTAACGGAAAGCAGCTGTGTCCGTGGCATTGGCTTTCTGCCCCTCCAGCCCAGGCCCGAGGCGGCAGAACTGTGCCCCCAAACCACAGACGGGCTGGAGGAGAGAAAGGAGATCTAAGTGGGCCCAGCTGCAAAAACAAAGTCTAAAGGGTCAAACCAGGAGAACTTTTAAAAATAAACACTGTGATTCAAAGCAAGGGGAAACCCAGCGCGAGGGAACTTCAAGAAGCAGGCGACCTCAGCAGACATCATTTTACAACCATTTGGAACCTGCCTTTCATGGAGGCGTTTGAATGACAGCAGAGCCTGCCCCCCGAAAGAGGCGAGGATCCAACAGAGACAGCCTCAGATGTCCCCCCTCGGGGCCTCTACAAAGGGACTCGACTGGCCTTTCATCTCCCCACGAAAGCCTCCTGAGTCCCTGGTCAGCCTCAGCACCCCCCCCCCAACCAGACACTAGAAGTTTCCAGAGTCTTAACACCATCACCCCTGAAATTCTCCAAATCAATCCCAGCAAATTAGCCCAGCTCCCAACAAGTCAGAGCTTTGGTGAAGTAATAGGTCTCTGTGTTTGTAGTAAAAAAAAAGCCTGCTGCTTCCAAGCCAATCCCTAGGAGTCAGAATCGTGGCCCCCGACCTGCCAAGGAGAACGTGTCGCCCATCCGTGATGGCGTCACACGGGCCACTCCGTGACATGCTCCGGCTTCCTCGGGCGCACGTCTGCAGAGGCTCCCCGGACCAGGAGTGGCCCCTCGACTTCCCCTCACCCTCACGGCGTGGACACGGTGCGTGTGGTTTTAACCTGCCTGAGTTTCTTCTGCTGTGAAAGCAGGATCCTACCAGCGACCCGACGGCGGGCAAGAGAGGAGCTTTCGAAACCACGAAGCCAAGTTCTGGCTCAAGGTTGGTGCTGGAGATGATCATGGTGACAACCGTGTCACCCTACCAGCCTGCGTCCGTAAGCTCGGCCCTCTGCTCCCGGTCGCTTAATCTACGAAACGCAGCCAGCGTGTTAGACGGTTTTCTGGAATGCCTGTTGAGATGTCTGGGAATTCGGTTTCTTCTCCTATACTTTGCAACTGCGAGGACTCATGCTCTACCTATCCCAATGTTTTTCCCTCCTAGCAACTCTTCCAGAAAAAAATAAAAAACTAAAAATCTTCACTTTGATGCCCTCAGGAGCACAGAGGACCACACGATCCAAAAGGGTCACAGGAAAAGGTTCTGACATACAAAAGGCGAGGGAAACGTGTTTTCTAATAATCAGCATTTCGGCTTCCGTCTGATAATGGGGAAGAGCCGTGATGTGTTACGAGGCGTGGAGGTCCAAAGAGCTGATGACAGATGGGCCCCATTTTTTCCCCCTAGTGACAGCGGTTTTGTTCTAAATCTTCACACCTGCTACCTTCTAACACACTGATCTGACCAGTCTTGCAATCTTTCTCCAGGATGCCGTAGGAAGTCCAAACGTGAAGTAACTGCCTGAAACCGATGAGCATTTGCCAACGAGGCGCCTTCCTCACATTCCGAGCGGCCCCACTGTGTGAGCACGTCCATAACAAACGCGTCCGTGAGATCTGGATGGCCTCGCCCACGCGCGGTCCGGCGTGTAAATTCAGGCGGCGTGTGTCAAGCTGCCCATCACAACACAGGCACAGCCACGATCTGCTCTCTGAGGCTGCGTGCCAGGTCCCCAAGCTGAGTCTCTGGCATTAACAGCGGAGAGGCCAGGGGCTGGGTCTCCATCTTTGGAACCACGTTTGCTGAGAAAGAAACACATCGCAGAAAGCCCTGAACGGCCGTGGGTGGCAGTGTCAACTGCAATCGCCAGCATTCGGGCGGCCCAGGGACAGCTAACAGGCGGCTGTAAGAAGCTGAGACGCTCACGCGGGGAGACCCAGAGATGTGCATAATCTACAGTCAGATTCACATCACCAGGGACGTCCTTCAAAGCCTCCCAGGAGACGCTCACCTTCAGTCAGGAGAAGCCATGTTGGATGACAACCGAGTCCCATCATCTTAGAAGACTCAGTCCTCCGTTCGATCTGTTTTCACAAGATCAACTACAGACCAGGAAGACTTTCATCAATGCCAGAGACAATAAATAAATAAATTGTGATTCTATGTTATAAATAGTGCACAAGGTTAGTAACTAATATATAATGCTGGAGAAGTCCACATGACAAGAAGCTACTAGAAGCAGCCACTAGGAGCTGAAAGAAGTTTCTGGAAAGAAAATGACGCCCTCAGTCCTGCACACACAAGGAAATGAATTCTGCCAACACCCCAAGTGATCTTCAACACCCCAAGAAGCCTTCGGAGGAAACCCTAACCCCAGCCACTGCCCTCGATTGCAGAGAACCCGCTAAGCCATATCCAGACTTCCAGCCCACACAGTGAGACCACTGTTTGATCACAGTGTGTGATCTTTTACATCACTCAGTGTGTTATAATATTTTTACACACTAACAGAGAACTGATGCAGATCATTATAACTCAGGCTGTTCTATTATACAGAGTGACACAAGTTAATTTCATCTAAAATAAGTTTATATTATAGTTTATTCAACGGAACTGGTCTGTTATTATAAATTATACATATACATATTTTTAATGCCTGGTTCTAATAAGATTAATTTTAACTATAGCACAAAATCAAGCACTGTGGATGGCTCCTCCCCGTTTCCATTCGCCCCTCCATAGTCGTTCCAAAGGTAGCAAGGCCTTGACTGTAGAAGAGAAAAAAGTCGCATAAGATGAGAACATCAGTGTTCGATCATTACTAACCACAGCTAGTTCCATTAAAAGCACCGCACCAAACACCATCATCAAAGTTCATTTTCACAATCCCAACAGGTCCTATAAAACACCCAAGCGCACGCACGAGCGGATTTGGATTCTGAAGTGAGCCGCAGGATAAACGAACAGGCACAAGCAAGCTGCTGCTAACCTGTGTGATGTTAGCAGCTCACGAGTTAGAACAGCTGTCAGTGAAGTCACAGGAGATCGTGTCAACAAAACTGTGAGTGTGCACCTTCCCGTCTTCCCCGGAACAAAGCGGTTCGTACCGAAGCAAATACCTCACTCTGTCAACACGTCCTAGAGGTGAACACGCTCCCAGATGTGGAACAGTGCACAGAAGCGCAATTAGTCCGCGGGCGAGGGCATGACCCACAGCCGCAGACTGGGGGGGCTGAGCCAGCGGGAACGAACTTCTCACAGCCACGGAGGCTCAGAGGCCCAGATCAAAGCGCCCACTGACACCGTCCCCGGGCGAGCTGGCCTCCCACTTGCAGACGGCCACCTGCTCGCGGTGTCTTCGCGTGGCAGAGCAAGAAGCACCCCGTGACCTCGGCTACATCTAGTCACCCCCCCAAAGAGCCCCATCTCCAGAATACTTCACGTGAGCGGTTAGGGCTTCATCGTTCAAATGCTGGAGGAGACACGATTCAGTCCACAGCAATGAGTATGAAAGTGTTTTTCAAAAGCGTGTGCATGAGTTAATTGAAATATGACTGGTAGGTTGAAACACGTGATTCCAATCTGTCTTCTGTCAAAGATCCTAAAATATTCCTATAATAAAATGTATGGTCCTAGACCTCCAAGTAGGAAACTTTTGCTGCAGACTCAAAGCGAATGCGTCCCATCACATCTTCGTTTTGGGAGGGAGACGGAGGAAGAGTTTACCTCATCTTGACATGTTTATCAATTTGAAACAGAACCCAAATGGTCCCAGTTTATATTTTCTAGCTCCTAGAAATGATGGAATTCCTTATTCATAAAATGCATTATTCTTTTGTCCCGAAAAGTATACAATACAATCAGAAGAAAATCAATGCTATAGCAAAGCCATGTATGCCTCTCCTGATAAGAAACTGATACGCTTTCGTCTTTTTTTGAAAAGCGTTGGCTTATTTGTTGCGTTCAGACTTAAATTTGCTTGGTCCATCTATTATTTACTTTGCTGTCCTTACAAAGAATAAGCTGATGATTATCCTTCTGTTGGCAGCCTGAGCTCTCTCTCTAAACCTTGCTGAACAAGTAGGCTGTGGTTTCTTATAAGACCCAGCACTAAAGATGGCTGAGAAAACTGAACACAGACACAGTCTCGCTATATTTACATCACTCGTGAAAATGCTTCTTTCCTCAGTCACGGGCCTCTCCCGCTGACAGTCGTGCGTTTAGCATGGCGATCTCTTAGCTCTTACAGGGCTCGTTCGTGAGAACCATGCAGTAGGAAACTATTTGGGTAAAGCAAGAAGAACTCAACTGACGATGGAAAGGCGGAATCCTGGATATTGCTTCAGACTTAGTTTCATTCTCCTCAGGGTTCACATAGAGAATAAGAAAGCTCACTGAATTTTCCAGTATATCCTAGAGAACCAAAGCTTATCACTGAGGACAGAGCAATTGCAACAACCAAGGGCTTCGTCATCCTCTATGAATGTCCATCACTGTGATGGACACACTGCTATGTCCAGTCTCAGCTTGAGGAGTACAGGCTGCTGTGACCCGCTTCGGCCACCAGATCTCCCCGCGAGCTGGTGCCAGCAGCATCTGTGCCCCGAGCAAGGAGGCTCCTGACACCTGAGCTCTCACGAAGACTCGCATGGCGGGGAACACCCTTATTTCAAACAAGAAAATCTTCTTTGGGAAAGACGACACCTGAGAAAAAGCAGAGTGAGGAACCCGAGGGTGAGGCAAGGCTTCTGAAAATTAGAAGTCCACGGACACCCCTGAAGGGAGAGAGAGGGAGGTTTGATGATAAAAGCTGCATCTGAAAGAGATGCTTTCGATCCAGGAGGAGACGAAACCACACATGAACTTCTGGTCTCGTCTGAACAGTAACGGTTGTCACAGCCTCTGGGGACCAGGACAGGAGGTCAGGACAACTGACTGATAATTAAGCGTGATTTTCCTAGCAAGTCGGTTTTATTTTTCTTCTAAATTTAGGTGCAATCATCCTATAAAGAAAGGATGGAAGTAAACAGTGGAGTAGCTACAAAAATAAACCAGCCAGAATCTAGACCATGGAAAAAAAAATAAAAAAACATTTTAAAAACACTCTCTCTGGGGCTAAAATTGGACGTTCTCATTTTGCCTGCAAAATTATAGGCTTGGCAGGTGCTCTGGGCCACCAAGGCGTCCACGGCCAGTGTCCTCAAGCAGCTTGCTCTTCTCCCTCCAAAGGAGCCACGTGACAGGAAGTGACCCAGTGCATTTAATGTTTAGGTGGTAGATACTGAGGCCGCCAAAGCGGTTTCAGACCAAAGATGCAACACGTCTTTGAAGAGTCAGTACTCTCCCTGTGAATACGTCAGGATTTTGTTTATGTTGTTGCAACTGTTGGTGAGCTACACTCTGAAGGCCAGACCCGGCCATGGCCGGGTCAGAGGTACTACTGATGCTTGGGGCCACTTCTCTGTTGTGGGGGTCGTCCCGGGCCCCGGCACCCCTGTCCCCAAGCTCTAGAGGCCAGCAGCCCCCAGCACTGCGGCCCAATTTGTGAAAACAAGAAAGTTCTTTAGACTTTGCCAAGAGTCCTCCAGGGTGCAAAACCGGCCTGTTTGAATTACTGTGTGAGATCCAAATAATGGTATAGCTCGCAAAATGCAGGCATGGATAAGCTTACGGAAAATCTGTTTGCTGTCCCCAAAGTATCTTTTCAGTAAAGAGTTATGGGGTGGGGGTGGGGGGAAGCATGAGCCAGAATAACACCTAAGCCCCGTCTCTTATAAAGGGGATGCACACATATGGACAGTCCCTTCTCCTTAGGAAATCTCTGGAAAGAAGCATAAGACACAGATACACCATGCCTGCCTCTGGAGAGAGGGTTCTCTTTCACAGTCTTCTGCCTTTTGAACTGTTTGCGACACTAATGTCTCCCTTAGCATTTATTTTAAAAATAATTTTAATAACTTCTTATTTTTAAAAGGCTAATATTCACTATGTTTTTTCAAGAAAAAAAAAGCTGGGGTTTTCTTCTTCATGTTTTTTACTCAAATTGGAGTTGAAATGGGGTTCTCTGTTCCATTTGAACCCCCAAAACCTCAAGTGGGGGAGACATGTCCAAGAGCTCGACGTCACCTTGGAGGCCAGCCTCAGTCCGTCAGCCCTGGCCTTGGGGCCGGGTAACTGTCACCGCCCGTGTTGGGTGGAAATCGGGAGAAAACACGGGGGGCCGTGACAGCGCCCACAAACGAATGCTCTCTGTGTGGCAGGCCTGGCCCTGGGGTGAGACCACTAGGACAAAAGGACTCGTGTAGGACAAACGCTGGCAGCGAGTCGTCCGTGGCCATCTGTGACCAGAGCCTGCTGTAGCCGCCTGCGCATGTGAGTGTGGGGATTGGGGGGGGGGGTGCTGCCTGTGTTCCCTTGGGCCCCCCCCAAAACCGCTCATAGCCTCCTCAGTTTCAGGAGTCCCAGTGCCATCATCTGGAAGTCGCTCTAAGGCTGTGTGACATGAGGTCACCTAGTTAGTCCCGGGTTCTGACTCCCCAACAGAATCACTAAGGCAATGGCAAAAGGCAGGGTCTCAGCCCGTTCCAGACTCACTGAACCAGAACCTCTAGGGACGGGGCCCCAGAGTCTGTTTTACCAAGTCCCCAGAGGACGCCTGTGACCTTGCCTCTTTATTTGTGTTTCTCTCACTTTAGGGTTAAAAATCAGAGTCTTTACCCGAGGGCTCAAGATCTGAGGGCATTCCACGGACCCGTCTTGAAACGGGGGGAGGGATGGATTCACCAAGAGAGAAGCGTTTCCGTCACCGGCAAGGTGCCGAGAAACGCGTACTATACTCACTCAGTGACAGCCAATAGCACTGGGCCAAGGGCCATGTGGATATTTAATGAATCCGCTTCGGGTCCTTGGGCAAAAGCACCAGTCACTGCCTGGAGTGCCAAGGTGACATGTGCACAGGTGCTCGAAGCGTGAGAGGTTGCACGAGGCACAGTGAGGACAAATGACGTCAGTGAGAAGAAGTTCAGACTGAATTGAGGGACGAGGAGCCCCCCGCAAATTAAAGGACACTGGGCCACCGACCCACTCTTAGCCTGAGCGTCCAGGCCCACCTTCCTCCTCACTCTACGCCCCTGACCCTTTTCTTAAAGCATTTCCTTGAGAAAACATCATTTTAAATCCTTTCTCTGCCCCCGTGTTCGCCGAGCCTCTCCCCGGCTCTGCAGCCCAGGGACCTGGGAGCCATCCTTTTGAAAGGAAATCGTCAGAAAAGAGAGAGCCTCTGTCCCCCAGTCCCTGTGGGAGGGAAGGAGCCTGACCTCAGTCCCCGCCCATCAGCGAACGCAGGGGGCCCAGCCACGGCGGCCAAGCTCGCCCTCGACCCCTCCAGGACTGTCCCATGCGCTTGACACTCGCCGGCGTTCAGTCGCTCTCTGCCCTCACGGCAGTCTTCGGTAAAGCCCTCTCCGCCCGTTTCCGTCCTCCCGCGCGATCTTCCGCGTCCCTGAAGTAAGTCCGGTTCTTACTTCTGCGTCAGGGGCCCTGGGCCACCAGCGAGAGCCGGGGGCGCACGGATCCGGGCAGCTGTCTCGGGGCTGACCTGGCGACCGGTGCAAGCACCTGGGAGTGGGGTTCAGAAGGAGGAGGACGAGGGATCCAAGAGGCGACCCAGGGAACGCACGGCGCCTCGATCTACCGCCGTGGTGGAGCCCACACCCGTGGGGTGTGGGCGGGCGGTTATTGGTGACACAGCATTTGGTGGCTCCCTGTTAGAGACGGGGTGTGAGAGGAAGGGTAGCACTCAGAACCCTCTGAGACTTCCAGCTTAGGGAACTAGATAAATGGATGTATAGACAAAGCAAAGGAAACCCCATCGTGAAGAGTCTTATGTTACTGCTATACAGTCATTATTTTCCACGTTTGTCATAAATATTTCAGCGTTAATGATCTGGGCTTGGTTTCACCCGGGCGGTTGGCTGATTCTACTCCTTCCTCCTCTTCCCACTCGGCATTAAATCGCTGGCACGCACTCCCAGTGAGCATTTCTAAGATACTTCGCAAAGTGCCTGCCAAAGGGGGAGACTGTGTTTCCAGGCTGGGGTGGCTCGGAGTCACCGCAGCAGCGGGCAGATAGATGGGAGGGAGAAGGAGACCGAGGCTTGGCCGCCCCGAGGCCGGGATGCCCTTCATTGTTACGAGTGAGACCACGTGACGACGGACAAAGGCGTCCCCATCATGGCTGTTCCCCACCAAACCAAGCCTCTTCCCCAGATGCCAAGTGTCAGCCCTTTTGCATCTCATGAGCCACATACATAAAAGGAGCCGGATGCAGGAACAGGGACACGAGCTGCAGGGATGGTCCCGAGACCGCAGACGCGTCCACGTATTCCCAGAGGATGACTCCTGGCGCTCCCCACGTCCACGGCTGGCAGTCTGGGGCACGGGCTGGAGGACTCCAGGCTGAGCTTGGCCTTGCCACGTCACAGAACCTTCCAGCGAGCCAAGCGGGCACACACGTGGATGAAAGTCTCTTTGTGAGAGGGCTATAAGCATGGGTGGCTTTCTACCTGGACAGAATTTGGCAAGTAAAGCCCTAAGGAGACGCAAAGCCAGAATCAAGCCGAGGCAGGCGGCGCAGCTCCACGCCCGGAGGTGGGAGCCAGGCCAGGCGGGGGCGGGGGCGTGGGGGGGGCGGGTCCGGCAGGCCCGAGCCCGCCCGGGCCCAGCGTGGGCCTGGCGTCCAGCCTGGGGGAGGCTGGTTCCTGCTGCGGAATTCCTCGGTGCTACAAACAAGCGAACGCTGCCCTTGGAAGTTTTATAGGTTTGTTGAAGTAACACCATTCGGGGCCCTAAAACTTCAAAGTCCTTTTGAGAACAAAGTCCACCTAATCCTTACAACAAACAGCCTAGGGAGCTGGGTAAGCAAACGCGTATGGCGTATGGCGATTGCCATTTATGGGGCTCAGAGAGAGAGAGGGAGGAAGCTGTGTGCTCGGGGCTGTGGGAGGATCGGCGTTGCTCACAGCTGGGTGACCGAGAGGCCAGCCCCAGAACCGCAGGCCGCCCCTCGCCCCGCTGACTCAGGCTGCCACTAGAAGCCCCAGAGCGGCAGCTCGGAGCTAGTCGTGACTCAGAGGGGACGTGTGGTCAGGTTTTATTTAAAATAAAGGGAGCAGACATTGTCTCCTTTGATAACAGTAGATGACAGTCATTCTGCCAGATGAGACCTGTCTGACGGGAGGTGCTGGCAGGCGCCCCCGTTACTGAAGTGTACACCCCACGATTCCAGCACAGCTCCCCCAGGCCTCGCCCCCTGATGGGGGTCTCTGTGTCCTGCTGTTTCCCATGGCAACCGGAAAAGTTCATCTACGCGTTCCGAACTTTCCTTAGTGTTGTCTTCGGTTCCCCCTAAATAAATTATATTTTTCGGACTGTATCATTATTGTAATAAATTTTGGAAAACACAAGAAAGAGAAAAGGACGTAACAGGGGTGAGTGATGTCTTGGTGGTGGGGTGTGGTCTACCTGTAAATTTCTATGCGTGTGACTTCATTTCTATTACATAAAATTGGGGTTACTCGACCTATTTTTACCCAGATCCCTGACTATTCAAAAATGAGGTTCCAATGACCACAAAAGCAATCCCTTCAACGGTAGCATCCATGCGCCTGGCCGATCCCCAGCTGCTGGATATTTTGTTGGTCTCAAAATATCGTGAGGCCACGTACACAGAAATCTTTCTGATTATTTCCTCGGGACAAACTCGCGGGAGGTACACCACGGATGTGAGGCATTTATGCCTCTCGATAGCTTTTCCTACAGACCGCACTGCTCTCCAGAATATTGCATCGACCTGCACGCTCACCTGCGTTCCCAGGGTTAATTTTTCTGACCCCTCCAAATGTTCTCTGCCGCCGGGGCTTAAGAGAGGCATTGGGTTGCAACGTAGGGCTGGAGCTTTTGGCATCGAGCCGCGTTGACAGAAAGCGCAGGTTTTAGTGAGACGGGGAGCTTACTGGGAATGGGAGGGAGGGTGGCCCGAGAAGAGAGAAAGTGAACCCTTCTCCATCCCCCCAAAAGCCACCACCATTCAAGGAGGAACTGCAGAAAACACCTCACGTGGAGGGAGGCAGCCCTTGCCGGAAACCTGTCGCATCCTTCACGTGAGAAAAATGAGGCTCAGAGAGATTCCCGATCTTGTTGGTAAGCGAGGAAGCCAGGGTGCCAGCCCCCCGCTGTCCACTCCATCCCACTGAGATGTAGACGGCGATCCTACAAGTGCAGGGGACCCTAGCAGGGTGAGCGAGAGGCCCTCGCAGTCCACGGCAATTGTCGCTACCCAGGGCGGGACAGTTGTCAATCCCAGACTCCAAGCAGCCCCCAACGGGCATAACACCACAGCAGCGTCTGCAGAACCGCAGGGATGTGTCGTGTTTTTACCGAAACCCTAAGCTGCAAACACAGTTTAGCGGACAAGCTTTGAGTCGGACAACGGTGGCTTTGAGTCCTGCCTCTGTGACTTAGGGCGTGCGTGTGACTTCAGGCGTGCCACCCACGATGCGTTTGTGCGATGCGAGCGAGTGTGCTAAAGGGGACGGCACCCGGACACCGGGCCACGGTGCACCCTCCAGGAACGACAGCTAGTAAGAGGGGCGAGTGAGGAGAGCACAGCAGGGCTGCGAAGCCGGAGCTGCCTGGGAAGACGATGGGACAAACGCCAGCCCGTGCACCGGGCAAACTCGACCCACGTGACGTCGGGGACATCCCTGGCCTACACGAGCCAGGCAGGCACGGCTAGACCACTCCCCGCCAGGAGCGAGCGGCCTGCCCACGCGGTGTTTATGTGCGATGAATTCTGCCGTGACCGTGGGCCCTGGGGATGCGGACACGGCCAGATTCCACGGCCGGCCCTGTCCGACACGCCGGGCGCCCCGAGCACGTGCTCCCCCCTGCTCCGTGGGGCTGGGCGTGGGGTGGGGGGTCCCGACGGAACCCCCGCTCTGAGAAGTGACGCACGTGACACCACACAAGCGGCAAAGGTTAGGGCGGCAAGGCCTGGCACATAGGAAACAAGGAAACGAATTCCGGGCGTCCACTCCGGCTGCCCCGTCTTCCCGGCAGAATGCCCCTCCCCCACTGACACTGCCGAGGGCCACGTGGCTTCTCCGGCCAAGGACACGTAAGCGGGAGGGACCGCGTCCCTCTGAGGCCTTTAGAACAAGTCAGGGGCCAATGTCACCATGTTCTCTGCCTTCCCATCATGACGACCAGCGACCCAATGTCACCATGTTCTCCGCCTTCCCGTCACGACGACCAGCGACGCTGGAGGTGACCGCGGCCTCGGAAGTCAGCCTGCACGCGGAAACAGCGTCACCCGGAGCAGAGCCTCCGCCAGCCCCGGACACAAGGGCGCACGCACGGAGGAGAAACAGACCCTCGTTGTTCTAAGTCAGAGATCCGGGGCTTTTTGTTACGTAGCCTGGGGTCGCCGACGGATGCTGACGCTGCTATCACCTGCCGCTCTGTTCGGTGGAGCTGGAAAAAAACCCCGCAGCTCTTGACCAAATCACTAATAATAATTATCACAGGACGGCGTTCTCAGTGAGAGCAGGTGGCTGAGGAGAAAGGCTTTTCCGGAGTGCCGGGAAGCCGGAGGCAGGAACCTCATTCAGGATCCCATGGGAACAGGCTCTGGCTTGTCCCCAGGAGAAGGTCCAGCCCTTGGTGAGGCTGAGTTTAATTCAGGAGCCAAGAGCACCCATTTCCCCGGCTCGCAGGGATCATGCCCTAAGTGCACATGAGGGGTGACGTGGGCGCCCAGAGGATGGACAAGGGATGGGGTCCAAAGACACCCGGGCTGATCTCTGAGTTCCCACAGGATGCCGCCCACGGCTGTGCTTGTGGCACTGCCCGGCGGGGGCAGCCGAGAGAGACCTCGCGAGGGGCAGCCGGATGGAAGGGCCCAGTCCTGCCCACAGCAGCTCCGCTCCCGGGGTTGCTGTGTCACTCACTGACCAAGTCGGGCGGGGACAGAACAGTGTGGCCTCTGCCCTCCAGCCCACAACCGCCAGGGACAGGACACGCTTCAGTGCCGGATTCAGAACCAGCCACGGCTTCTGGAAATTCAGAAAGGCTGTTGCCAAAGCAACCGGTGAGGGGTTTTATAAGACTACGCGAGAGATGGTATATATTTCTTAAATATCCAAAACACACAGCATAACAAAGTGTCCTAAAGTGACATAACAAAGTCACATGTATTCTGTCGAATAAAGTTTTCTCAACCAATAAGTCCGTAGGCGCCCCCTTTCGCAAGACTCGTTAAATTCCTGGCTGAAAGATACACGGACAGACAAACACTTTCACTCAAAACACAATGCTCTGTGTGACATCCGAGTTTCCAATTTCATTTGAGAGAATTCCGGAAAGTGACAAAGGGACCACCCGCTACTCTTCGTAAAATGACGGCATCCTCTTTACAGTGAAGGGTCCGTGCAGATGACCAACAAGGGAATGGTGCCTTTTCTTTAATTTATGAAACCAAAGCTATCGACTCGCTGCTTTTGTTCTTAAAAGTCAGACAGCCGGTCACAGAGTCCCTAAAAGCATCTGTCCTTCAGGAGATGTCCCTTCCAGCTCTTCTCTAGAAGCTTGGCAGTGCTCGGTTTCGATGGCTTTTGCTTCTCTTCTGTCTGCCCCTTGACACTGCCGAGCACACGAACGGCATCGTCGGCGGCTCTCGCGGCGGTTTCTGGCGTGGGGTGTTCGTCACTGCACGGCGCCCCGATGACACCGCGGGACGTGGGACACCAGTTCTGTGCTGGGAGGATGAGGCGCCCAGCGCGCAGTCCCCGCCCTGCGTCGGAAGAGCAGAGCTGGTCCTGTGGACGCTGAGTCATATTTCCCCACGGGCTGTTCGTTCTGCAGGCACAGACGCCACCCCGAGCTCAGTCTGGAGCGCCGGCCCGAGGAATCGTCTAGAGCAGCGGGTCCCGAGGGATGTCAGAGGCGGGAGGGGAGCGGGAGGGAGCCAAAGACCACCGCCTCGCCATCACCCTTGTCGCTTCCAGATACGTGCTTAATGTCCTCACGAGTCTGTCTGTCTTCGTTGTGCAATCCACATGTACCCATTGCAGAAAACGTACAAAAGTACGAAATAATAAAGAAAAGAACCACGCACCACTGGACCACCCAGAGATGATGGCCGTTATCATTTCGATGCATTTCGTTCCGGTCTTTTATCTATTCATAATTATTTTTACAGAATTAGTATGTGTGTGTATATATAGATAGATAGATAGATAGATACACACACACACATATATATACATAGATACATAAATTTGTATAGAATTAATGTTTATTGAATAAGATATGTGTAAGATACATTTCCATGCATATAAAGTGAAATCCTCCAAAAAAGCATGATTTTTAACAACTGCGAAATAATCGTGCTATTTACACAGTATCATTAAGCCATTCCCTTACTACTGGCCGTCTCTGTGTTCCGCGCTTTAAGTCGTCTGTTTGGTTGGGTTGGCTTTTGTCTTTTCCCGTAATTGACATGAACGACACAAGTCGGCATGGAAAGAACTACCAGGTCCCCCGGTCGTGTGAAGGATTTAAGATACCAATAAAAAAAAAAAAAACAACTTTAAAAATCGACTCGTCGTAAGTGGCAGCTTCAGAGCACAGGACACAGACGCTTAGAAACGCGGGGACCGGCGGAGCGGGTGCTGAGCGGGGGCTGAGCGGGTGCTGAGCGGGGAGGGTGAGGGGGACCAGCTGTCCTGGGGTGAAGAGTTCAGGCCCTGAGGGCAGAAGTGACTCCTCCTGGCTGAGTCAGGGCCGCCGCCCTGCGCACCTGGCAGGGGCCACGTCTGAACAGAGCATGCAGGGCGAGGCTGGGCCTCAGGGCAAGTTTAACCCGCAGCGCCCACAGGTTAAAGGGATTCGCAGACAGAAACCAGACAGGCAGGGACACCCCCGTGACAGACGGAGTCAGACGCCAGGACAGACCTTCCCACCAGGAAACAGGAGTCTGCCTAAAAAAGGCCAAGGAGGGACAAGGTGTGTCTGTTCCTTTCCTTTTTCCTTTTATTTTTTTTTTAACATGCTGGCACGTCCTCTGAGTGAGGCTACACGCATTTAGAGGTTCGCCCATTTGCGAAGTCCTTCGCAAGGAGAGGAGTGCCCCACAGCGTGGCTGATTAACCTCCTGCTCCCGCTCAGAGAACTGGGCTCACCCGGCACCTCAGAACCAGCTCCAGCATCAGGGCGGAAGTGGCTGCCCCCCGGTGCACCATGAGGGAGCCGCAGGACGGGGGGCCGTCGGCGTCCCGCCCAGTGGACCCCGCTTCCTGTGCTGTCCTCGCTCTGGCCGCACCCGTCCACCTTGGCCAACTCTCGTGAGCCAGGAGAGTCTGAAGCCCACAGCCGGCCCTGTCGCGTCTCAGGAGTCCCCCAAACTGGGACGCCACCCCTGTCCGCACGGCTGGTCCCCGCATCCCTTACATCACTTGTCGGTGTCATCTCTTCAGAGCAGCTCTTGTGGACAGCCCTGTCCCATCATCACTCCACCCGCGTCCTCCGTGGCCCTCCTCTGAGTTTTAGTGACATTCCCACGTCTCTGCTCCTCTTTTGCTTCGTGTCCTGTATTTTCAGAAGAAAGCAGCATGTACCTCGCTCTCATCCACACGCGGCTGACGCTTGTCGCACAGTAGGCTCTCTGCGAGCGCCTCTCAGACTGAGGCACGATGAGTGCTGACGAACCATGAAGCTTCTAACGTAACACTTCTATGTCATAATATTTTTAAACATCATTTCAGGAATGTGTGAAAAAATAATAATTCACCAGCACAGTACCAAATGACCGCATTTCTATTTTAACTTAATTTTCTGGGGCAACAAATTAACAAAAGACTCAAAAATAGAAAATAGGGTGACTTGAGCCAATAGGTATTTTTCTTAAGTTAGACCAGAAGCTACACTATAGCAAGAGAAATGCCTCATTTGTATTTGTGTTTTGGGTACCCAGCCCGGCAGCTGGCCATTAGCAGGTGCTCAGTAAATGTATCTTCAATGAAAAGGCTTTCCACAGTAAACGAATATACAGCAGTTATCACCGAAAGCGACGAATTCCATAGAACGAAAGCCCCCTTCCCTGCGCCTCGTCCACGGTACACGCCACGGCCAGCGCGTGCTGCTCGTTATAGCACAGCGACGTTCCCACGCCTGCAAAGCTAGGTGCGCCCCGTTCTTTTCCAAGGCCAGGCATTGCTCCTGGTTTTCCTTTACCGGGCCCCATCTTGCTGACATCTAGAGTTTGTCCACTCTCAAAACTAAGAAGGCAGTAAATACCTTTCTACCTCCGCATGCTTGGATGGGAATAATTATAGGATGAACTCATAGATGGGGGATCGCCAGGCTGATTCATGGGATGGCTGCTTCCCAAACCACTGCCTGGCCCTTAAGTCATATCAACCCCTGCACTGGAGAGTTCCCTTTTTTTTAATTTGTTTTCATCTTTGCCCATCTGATGGGTAAAGATCAGTTGCTAGTTTAAATTTCTTTAACTACGAGTGAGGCAGAAGGGCTTTCCATCCTGTAGCTGCTTTCTGTATTTCTCCTCTGAACTCCTGAAGACAGTCCGAGGCCTCCATGCCAAGTGACATGCGGAGCCCTTGGGAGGGACGTTGGATGAGCAACCGCCCTCTGAGCAGCATGTGACACGGGGTCAGGACTTCCGTCCACGCTCTGCCTGCGCTGGATCGGCCTGACCCCATCCCTAACCCTTCCCACGCTTCGGGACAAAGACAAGAAGCCGTATGACTTGTAGATGCATGTCTGTCATTCTGGCTATTCTAATCCTCCATTGTTCTTTACTAGAACTTTAACCAGATACCATAGCAAACTTTTAGGAGTAAAAACACCTGTCGTAGTTGGAAGGTGCCAGACCCACTGCTTCTCTCCACGAGGGTGCACCCCGAGGGGCGCACCGAGCAGGGGGGTAGGACGGGCGTGGGTTTTGCAGCTTGTCACCATTTCTGAGCCTCCGTTTGCTCCCCCGCAGCGATACTGACCTCGCCGGGACGCGACCGAAGCGCCAACGCAGACGTGGTCGCAGTCGGCCACACGAGGCCATGCGCTCCTGGGCACGAACCCTCTCCCGGGATTGCTCACTTCACGCCAGGAAGCGTCTCTGCTCTCCGCCCCCACCACGAATCGCGACCACGACCAACCCATCCCAGCTGGGAGGCATCTCAGGCTGGGAGTCATCCTGGCGACGACCGGTGCCCCACTGGAGCCACCAGCGCAGAAGGGTGTGGAGTGATGACCTTCCTGTGCATGCGTGTCACTGTCCGCTGCCAGCACGGTGGCTCGCCGGTGCTCACAGGACACCCCTGAGGGGAGAGAAGGAACGAAACACCCCCCGGGACTCGGGTAAACGCTCTTTTTTCATTTTATCCTTTGGAATCTAGTTAAATCACAGTTTTTCAGTGGCTGTGCTCCGGACACCTGTGGCCAGACACTCTGGGGACATCCAGAGTAGACACTGTGCACAGCGTCCCTGTCCTCCACACCCCGGACACACTAGCACACACACACACCCCACGTTGTGACCACTGCAGCTGGCTCCAGACATTGCCAAATGTCCCCTGGGGGGACAAAATCATCCCTGGTTGAGAACCTCTGGTTTAGCCTATTTGGAAAAACAGGCAAACACGTTTTTGTTTATTAAAAATAAAAAAGACCATGCTCTAAAGTGCTTAATTTTTACTACGTTGCTGAACCCAAACCCGTTTTAAAAGCTGAGCTAATAACGTAAGCTATGAGTTAGCAAAATAAGTCATCCGGCTATTAACAAGGGATCGGAGACTTGTCACCGCCCGAGGCAAATCTGTCATTAGCTGCTGCTGATCTAGACGGGGGTGCGGCGTTAATAATTCCATAAAGGAAGGGCTGCAGACGGTAAAATCTCAGGGTTATTTTTTTAGCCAATTAGAGTCGTTTTGGGTGGCAGCCCCGCCGTTGTGACTACGGATAAGCCATGTGTATCCTTTAATTAATGAGGAAATTTGTTTGCTACAGATCAGGAGCAGAGACAGCGCAGCGCGAGCAGCCCCAGCTCCTGAGAGCGGCCGGCTCGTGGCCCGGCCACGCGTGGAAGAGAAAGACGCGTGATCGGCGTGTGAACGAGACGTGTCGGCCGCCACCTGAGCTGTCCCACACCTTGCTGACTTTCTAACTGGACGCAGGGCGAGGCGGGGATGAACCACACCAGGTAGAATGGGGGTCCGGGACGCGTGAACAGCCGTTTAGACCGTGAGTGACGGACCGTCCCAAACTACCCACTGAGAGACAGGAAAACGGCGACAAAGCGTATGTCTGGGGTCACAAACGTGGCATCGTCCTTTATTTTCGGGTGTCCCCTCGCCCTGGTATGTACTCACTCGCCACGCCTTTCAGTTGCATTCTTAGATATCAAAAGGTTCAGAAGAAAAAAGTACATCCAAGGCAAAGACCGAAAAGCTTAAGTTACAGAATGAGTGCACTTTAAAAAAAATAAATAAATACTCTGAGACGTAAGGGGGAGAAATAAAGCAGCTGTGAGGGATGAGACAAAGAATAAAAAAAACCTATTAAAGATGCAGATGAAGTCAAGGTCGATGACTTCCTTCTGCCTGACTCGGTGTGGCCAACATGCCCATACCAGGAAGTGATGTGACCCCAGACGCGGCCATTCCTGGCAGCTAATCCTTCATTCACAGACGCGTGTCCTGTGATGGAGGGGTCTCAGGAAGCACCACATCAAAAAATCCTGTCATCTGAGCCCAACGATGGAACGAGAAATACATTGTTGCTATCCTCAGATTTCCTTCTGTTAAAAAAAAAAAAAAAACAACAGATTTCCAACATGACGTCATTAAAACGTAAACAATTCTGTAAAGAATTTCTTTCCAAAGAGTAAGGCGAAGCTTGATCCGTGTTACATACAAATGAAAGCTGTGTTTATTGTTCTTCCAATCATGTCACCAATGTGTCAACGATAATTAGCTGCTGACATTATGTCATTGACCCCCCATGGTCAGGGAAATATTAAAAAGTCCTTGGTGATCTTGGTGTTTTAACACACTGGTCCGCGTTTCGCGTGTCATCGGGAGGCTGTGCTATTTAGCTAGCTGTCACAGTCAGCATGCCACGTCTTTGGAGTGATGGCACTACACAGGAACGCTAGCACTGTAATTAAAAGGCATGTTTTGATAAGACTTCCGAAGAGTTATTTTACAGTTCAAGCAAAATACTAGAAATAATGCAGTGACTTTATGGTATCACATTTGAAGGGTTAGTTATCATTAATATGAGTTTATTGATTGTTAGAAATTCATTTATCCACAGTTAACTATTTGGGGGGTCATCATAGACTTGATTATTGCTATGGTCTAAATATTTGTGTCCACTTCTCCCCCATCCCAGGCAGGCCCCCATTCATATGTTGATGGTGTTAGGAGGTGGGACATTTGGAGGGTGATTAGGTCCTATGGGAGGAGTCCTCAGTCCTCAGGAATGAGATTAGTGTCCTTATAAAAAAGGCCTGAGAGAGCCCCTGTGCCCCCACCACCATGCGAGAAACCGTGAGTGGACACTGGCCGTGAACCGGAGCTCGGGCCTTTACCAGACACTGGACCTGCCATCACCTTGATCTTGGACTTCCCAGCCTCTAGTACTGTGAGAAACAAACTTGTGTTGTTCAGAAGCCACAGGGTGCACGTTACTTAACTCCGGCGGCCCTAAGAGAATGTCAGAAATCCATGAAGCTCCTGCTGAATTGAGGAGATTTCAATATGAACTACGCTCCTGTGTTTTGTTTTGTTTTTTTTTGCATTTTAAGTCAACGCGCCCTTGTTCATGAAGCATCTTTGGGAATGTTCCCTAGTCGGTCTGTTTCGTGGGTGTGGTTTCTGGGCGTTATTTATTTCGCATTTAGCTCCCGGGAGAAACCGCTTCCCAGTTTCGTGACCACTGCCTCTCTCTGAACAGCTGGAAACTTCGAGCAGCGAGGCTCACCCACCATGTCTCCCCGGCTTCCCTGAGTTCCGAGCGTCAGGTGACATATACAGCGACATCTAAAATAAGCCGCGTTCGGCAGCGTTGGCCCAACTAGAAAAAAAATCTAGGGTCGAACGGAGAGTTCAACTAACAACAGGGAGTTCTTTGGATTCGAATGAAAACGGTTCAAGAAAAAAGCACAAAATGTAGGCTTTTTCATAAAGCGTGTTTATAGGTGCTTAGGAAATGCTGTGCTTGGCCCAGGACACACAGTTTCTTTCATTGCAATTTAAAAATGTGCAGAAGCGAACCAAACATCAGACTCTCCATAAATATACCTGTGTAGTCCCTCTTACGACAGACACGAGCCTCCATCAGGGAAGACGTGTGGGTCGTGGAGAAGCTGCCGCTGGGAAGAGGGATGGGGGGACCAGAGAGGATGGGGTCCTGTGGTTTTTTTTTTGCCACAACTACATGGAATGTGCTAGCTGCTGCGGATTCCAATGCAAATACGTCTGGTCCACAATGTTCACGCTGAGTATCAGAAATGTGGAGGAAAAAAGCACTCTTCAAGTAGCATAGCTGAAATAACTCAGACAGAGTGCAAGCGTGGAGTGGGTAGTTAACACTGGAGAAGCAAGAGCGTCCTTGACGCAGAGTCTGGAGGAGGGCGCAGTCCCCAGGGGATGGCTACTGTGACTGCCGCTGGGTGTTATCTCTAGCATCCTCGTCTATTCCAAGTCAAAGTGCAAATTGCTGTCTAATAGGTCACTCGAGTGAGTATTCATTCAGTCTGAATACCCTCTGCCGTGAAGTACCACTCAAGATTCCCAATTTTTAGCCTATGCAATGCTGAATTATGATTGCCACCACCTCGCCCTCGTGTACAGATGGCTGGTGTTTTTATTCTTCTTGCTATGCAATCATGGAAAAGTCACGAGACTGAGCCAATCGGCGTGGACTGTTTGCAGGAACTAGAAAGAATTCTGTAAATAATACAGAAGGGACCTGTTCAAGAAGTGATTCTTATCTGTTCCCCCCTCAAAAAAATGGAAGTCCTTGGTGAGAATGGATAGGTCAAATGATCAAACAGATGTAAGACGCTGGAGAAAATTTCTTCAAAATAAATGCACGTAGCAAAGAGGACTGTCAACTTTCTTCTGCTCATTTACTAAAAAAAAAAAAAAAAAAGAGCAACGTTCGCAACTCGAGAAGGTGAAAAGGCCCACTCTGAACTGACGGACGGCTTCACGTGGCAGAACGGAGAAGCGAAAGCAAGCGTACTCCATCTTACTTAAACTAACGCAAGACTTGTTTGGCATAACGCTATGCTTCCATCGCTGCTTTCGGAGGCCATAAGTCCGATGTTTAAGAATGAATAAGATAAGAAAAGAGAATGTCATTTTTTTTTTCCATAGGATGCATCATTAATTTTTCTGTATCCAAAAAAAAAAAAAAAAAAACCTGTTAAAATAATGTTACAGTAAAATTCTGCCTTGGTCATCAGTATTTTATTTCCAAAGCTTTCGTTCAAGTGGATATGCAATAAATACATGCATTCCTGCTCCAGGTGGTATCCAGTTACAGTAAACACACGGGAGGGGAATGTACAGCTCTTAAAATAACCGGCATGCACAGCTCTGCGCTAACGCCCAACTACACCTCGCCAGAAAATGCGTCCCCCACTCCTGCAGCTCCTTGGGACAAACCTACTCACAGAAGTCTCAGAGGTGGCCTGTGGCTGCTATATCACCCAAGGGGATAGCACCTACTTCACCCACTTCTTGTTTCCAACTTCTCTCTCAGAACGCTAAGTTCTGAGAAGTTGGGCTAATTCCAAAGCTCCCGTTGTTCCCACGGTGGCCCGTCCCCTGCCTTCCCACCATGCCCTCTTCTAGATGACGAGGTTAGAGCAAACACGCCATCTCGTCTTGTTCAGTCCCGCGGAGTGGCTCGAAAGCCAGATTTGTCAGAACCTAATGTCACGTTGGCAGGAAAGAAATTAAGTATCCCGTCCCCAAACTGTGACAGGCGAACCTCTTCGGCTATCCACCGAATGGGGCCAGCGCTTGGCGTATGACGCCCCACAGTTCAATGCTGGACACGAGGAGCTGTATTAGTGTCACACACCCCTTTGCCTCGGTTTCCCCACCTGAGAGCTGGGAGCTGTGCGGCCATCACACTCTCTGCCCATACATAGCAGCCACTCAGCCTACAGTGAGTACATCCAGGCCTTGAAGTCCTTTTCTATTCATATGCCTAAATTGTATCTCCAATTCAAAGATGTGAAAAGCTGGAAATGCAAGCAAAATATCTAAGGCAATAAGCATTGTCCAATTCTCTGATTAAACACAGGTTCGGATTTCTACCATCAACGTTAAAGTTTTATTTTAATCAGACCACCTTTAAATTGCCACTGTGGAAGTGTTAAAGAGGACAAATAAAAACAAACACAAAAATAATAAAAGAAGAAGAAAATGTTTCGCCTTTGCCATTTTGCCTGCCAGAAAGGGACACGGCGCTCTAATTTCTCATAGACGAGTTGGGTAGTTCTATAATGATGAGTAGAGAGCCTTAGTCACTGGTAAGATTCACTGATTTGCCAGCAGTGGTCCTCAGTTCCTGGACAAACTACTTCTACTATTCACACTCTTTCCTTGGCAGATGTAAGACATTCTTTCTGGGGTACAGACAAAAGGCGCATGGCAGCTCCTATAAGGTCCATCAATTCACCTCGAAGTTGATTCACTCCACGGCTTTTTATAAAGTGTGTCAGATACTCTTGTAGGCACCGAGGACTCACCAGCAACTCGTCAGATAAACACATCTGCTCTCACGGAGCTCCGATTTTTACCGGGAAAAAGACTAAACGGCACAATAAGCAGCGGTTGTAAGTCGGAAAGTGATAACTTCAGTGACAGTGACGAGAACAAGACCAACAGCCGCCAGGGACCGCATTCCCTGTGCCAGGCTACGTGCACACATCGCCAGAAAGCATCATCGGCGTGTTTTCTACAAGAGCAAACTGAGGTTCAGGAAGATGTTTAAAAATTGCTTAAATTCATAGGAACCGGAAGTTCTGATGGGGACTTAAAGGCACATCTGCATAACACCAAAGACCGTTTGCACAATCACTGCACTAAGGGACTCCTGGGCGACCCTAAAGAGACGTCACTAACTATGTGAATGAGGAAGCCACACACTCCACCTGCCACCACCTGGGTAAGAAGTTAACACACGGGACTGGACACAAGATGACCCAAACAAAGCTCACGGAACCCCCGACAACACCCCACTCCTCCTCACCATCTCCCTAGCGTCTGCGACACCCTAATTCCGTTCGCCTTTTATTTTTACAGACATCCTTATCTATAAGAAAATAGCATAAAAGAGATCCTCTTTAACGGCATATGGTCTTGTTCATAATGGTGAAAATGTGGAAGTAACCAAGATGGGTTTCGGTAGGTCAGGGGCACCCCCAGACGATGAACTATTTATTATTCAGTGCTAAAAGGAAATGAGTTATCAAGCTGCAAAGACCCAGAGGAACGTGAAACGCACGATGCTAAGTGAAAAGCGGGGCATCTGAAAAGGCTGCGTACGTTCTGTCTGATCCCCACCACACGACATTCTGGAAAGGGCAGACTGTGGGGTCGGCACAAAGATTGGGGGACGCCGGGGGTGAGGGCAGGATGAACAGGTGGAGCCCGAGGATTTAGGGCAGAGAAACTACTCTGCGTGACATCATAGCGAGGGAGTCACACCCTCGCACATTCGCCAAACCCCAGAGAATGCACTGCGCCGAGAGTGGACCCCAGTATAAGCTGCTGTGGGTGAGAACACCGAGTCAGCGCAGATTCATCGGCTGTGACCAACGTGTCCCTCCGGTGGGGGAAGCTGAAAGCAAGAGAGGCTGCGGGCGTGTAGGGGGACCAGGGGCCATGTGAAGAATCCCTGAAGTTCCCACACAATTTTTCTGGGAACCTCAAACTGCTCTAAAAAAAAAAACAAAACCCTATCGATTTATATATAGAATATATTTAATATATATTATATGTTATAGATAACTATTAATATATTTAACATAGTTTATATAAAAGCGTTCTGTCCTCATCACACAGTAATGTTTATTCGAAAAGTTAAAAAATCCTAAACTTATACTTTTTCTTTTTTTTTTTTTATTTTTTCTTTTTAGGTGAGGCAACCTTTGGTTGACCTCACAGATTGCAAGGACTTTGTCCGCTTACAATCCCTTAATTTTTTTTTTTAATGTCTACAGCACCTGGTCTTCCTAGGTGGTCTCCCATCCAAGTACTAATCAGGCTGGACCCTGCTTAGCTTCTGAGATCAGACGGGATCAGACTTGTTCAGGGTGGCCATAAACCCTATTTTTTTCAAAATAATTTCCTTCTACTTTACCCACACTCGCCTAGTTTGATTACTGCAAGACTCCTCAAGAATGATGCCCTAGCAACATTAATAATTAATTATCAGCTTATTCCCTTCTATGGGGACGATGTCAGGATAGTCCCCACTTATAAGGCAGAGCTAACTGCAAATGATGGGGCCGGGGAAGCAGAAGAGAAAAAATTAATTAGGGCCTGACAGCCCTTAATAATGAGATGAAAGTTATTTTCCTCCCAATGATGAATGTGCAAAGTTAAGTCGATGCTATTGTGTTTTTCCTTCTTAGAAATGTGTGTGCTATGTCCTTGCAAGGAACTTATGTCATGCTCTATTGCCTGTCACTCCTGGGAAATGAATACAAAAATTGCTACCTAGATGATGGTTTTGATGCAATGTCGGCAAGGTGCCAGCATCTACTGAAGTGACACACGCACTAGCGGCAACTCAGAACGGACCTTTCTAGAAATAAAACTTTTTAAAAGCATGTTTTCTAGCAGTGAACCAACAAATCGTCTGTTTCATCTCTCAAGTTCAATGCAACAGAGGTACGGTTACATACCCTTAACAAGTAGATCTTTTAAATAAGAGTGGGCCATGCTCTTATCTGAATCCATCTTTCCAAATGTTCCCCATAAAGACTAAGCTTAAGGATCCCCTTTTAATAAAACTAAATTAAATCAGCACCTATCCCCAGAACTCTTTCCTTGTGCATAACCAGCCAGGTGTTATACGAATAATAATACATTTTTTTTAATTTCATAATTTGAAAAAATTTTTTAAATAAAGACATTAACCCTGACCTCAAAGTTCTAACTTAGAGAGGCAGAGAGAGACAAAGAAGATATAACAAAGTTAATCTTTTAACTCTCAAACTCAAAACTATCATAGAAATAGAACTTGATTTGAAAGCAATACACTCAATCTAAAATTGACTAGATCTATAATGAAAGAAGTAAGTCATCTTCTTTAAATATCATCTTTCTGCTTCCCAAGTGAGTTTCCAAAAATCGGACACTCCATCAGAACGGAATCCACACAGGATACACATGGACCTGCTGGCCCGGTCACTCTCCAACCTGCTGCTCTTCAGACTCACCTGGGAAGCTTCCCAGTCCACGCTGCTCCCAGCACCTGACTTTCCACTCCTGCGTCTTTGATGAGTCAGCTTCTGCCAATTCCCCTTCTCCCATGGCTCCCATCAAACTAATATTTGTAGAGCACTTGAGTGCTTGCAAAATTTCCTTGATCTTCCTAACTTTTCACCTTGAGTGAGACCACGATCGCCCTCTGCTTAGATGAGAAGACGCAGGTTATATGATATGCTCCTGTTTCTAGCTCGTGATTAATAGACACACCTGAGGTTAAATGTAGACATGATGAAAGATATATTTCCAAAACATGTATTTTGTCCTATAGACCAGCATTTATTAGTGACATCAATCCGCATACAAAAAGTTATGCTATCAAAGCATCTGGTTAAAATGTGAAAGCTTCTATTTAAGAAATAACAAACACACCCTTTGGCACTTTTTACTTTAAAAATTCTTGTGAACTGAGTGTATATATTAAAATATTCATTCGGAAGTTAAAACTAGGAATTTCAGCAAAGCACATTTGTCATATGTGCATGAACCTACTTCGAAACCAAAGTAGCTGTAGGATATTTCCAAGTTCTTCAATTCTTTTTTTTTTTATTCCCTTTGAGGCTGCCATTATTTTAAGTAAAGCAAAAATCCGTGTTCCTTCTAAGCCATGGGGCTGCCACACCTTTGCTCATACCTGAGTACACTGGGGTTTCTACTAGACGATAGATCACCCAGAATCAGGGCTTAACTTGGAGTCAACAGGTAAGCACGGTCAAGGACAGGGTCCTCTGAACAGCAGCATCACACATGAGCAAATTCAGAGCTACCTGTGAAGCCTGCTCACGGGAGAACACGGAAATGAGCCGGAACAGGAAATGGTCCAGGTAAGAGAAGTGGCCTGGAAGCAGCTCTGTTGCCCTTAATGTCACCAGCTCCCAAAGCAGAAAACTCAGGCCTCCGTTCTCCATAATCCAGTCAGTGCTAGAGACAGAACCCACGTCCCATCATTAAACATGTATTCATGCATGTATTCAGGCTTAAAGATCATTATAAAAGTTTATTTCCTAAGGAAACACTAGAAACCTCTACCTACACTGTCTACAAGAGCCACGAAGCTGTTTTGGAAGCAGCTGCCTCTGATGCTGACGCTGAAGTGAACACGGCCAAAATAAATATTATTATTATCGTTTGCATTTTTCAGATCAGAAAATAGGTCCAGGTTAACCTGGCCAGCACATGGCAGGGTCAAAATCTGAAATTCAGAGTTGCCAAATGTGTCACAAGGATTCCGTCCACTCAATGCACCAGCCTGCCAGCCAGCAGCCAACCCCAAATCACTGTCCGGGAGTACTTATAACCTACCTCAAGAAGGCTGGGTTTTTAGAACTGCCTTGATTCTTCGCTTTTTCAATTTTTAGGTTGATATTTCCATAATCCAGAGATCTGCCCACCAGAATATTTTTAAATCCCATAAGCCCTGCCACCCACTGCCAGAAAGGACAGAAGTGGGAGCAGACCATCGGAGAGAGTCATGTTCATTTGTGCCGTAATATGCACGATTGAAAAGGCCTAGAACAGCCTCGCCCGTGAATCCAATATTTGTCTTTTAACTTAGTTCATCTTTTCATTGTCTTCCAAATGCAGTGCCTTATTAAAGAGGCTACCACATGGTAGCATTTTCTCTCCCCCGTTAGCTCAGCGGACTAGACTTACAGGGACACGGTATTTTTCTCAGAAACACCTGGAGCTAGTGAAGCCATAATGATACGGAGACAATCAGCTTTCACAGTTGACAAAAATAAAAAAATAAGTAAATAAATAAATGAGCTCCTAATGGTAACTGGCCTGTGTATATCGAACATGAGCGGTTTCTGAAGAAAAAACATCATCCTTCTTCAAACTGCCTCAAAAACCATTATGCTCAAGTACTTTTTT
>PVKZ01005260.1:0-57387 GCA_004027375.1 Macroglossus sobrinus
TTCCTTCCTTCCTTCCTTCCTTCCTTCCTTCCTTCCTTCCTTCCTTCCTTCCTTCCTTCCTTTTTTCCTTTTTTTCCCCCCTGAATTAGTGCTCTAAACTACTGTTGGTACCTGCTGCATTTCATCCTGTGTCCTAAATGCCCCCAATGCACTTTTAATATCTGGAGTTTCTGGTGGACTCTGCCAAGAGCCTGGCAGACGCTTTTTCATTTGCGTGTCTGCCCTGTTATTATTTCACATAAAAGCTGTCTATTTTGGCACACGACTCCTGTGATTTCAGTTGGGCTCTCTGAGCTGAATGGGTGATGTTGTGCAAGGGAAATACAGGTGGGGTTTTCTCTACTGGTGGCCATGGGGGTGGAGGACAAATCTGCAAGCAGTCCCGGCGTGCGCAGAGCTGACATGATGGCTAACAAATGGCCTTTGAAGGAAGAAACCAGTGTATACAGTTCTTAATTTGAAAGGTTTCACAACTGTTTCTGTTCAATTGATAGAGGAGAGTTTTTTTTTAAAAGAGCAAATTCTACATTAATAATACTGTAAACAAGTCCTGGATAATGAGAAAAACCGAAGGAGGAAGCATAGGCAGTACATTGTCTGCCTCTTCTCTCTTCTACCTCCCTCCCTCCCATTTCATCTGTGCAGTTCTAATCATGGTATTTTGCATTTTAAAACAAAGTATGGAAAATGAGATTAGATCAATCTCCCAAGCTGATGCCAGCCCTGGGGCCATTTGCATACCTGGGTGGGTTAAATCCATTTTCTCTCTCTCTCTGTGTCTCTCTCTCTTTTTTTCTCTCTCTGTATAGCTTTCTTATGCCCTCTGAATGTGTAAGCATCTACAGAAAGAAAATGATGGTATTGAAAATATTTGCCTTACAGAAACTCAACTTTTATCAGAGTCTCTTGGAAAGTCACCCATCCATGGCACCTGTTTGTTAACTCTGGAACCAGCCCCAGTCTAAAGTGGAAATTTTTTGGTTCCATTCTTCTCAGCTTTTCCTGTCCTTCTGCATGACTTCTCAATTTGTTCCTAAGCCGCTTGGATTTTTGGCTGAAGGGTCTTCTTTGATCATCTCCTGACAGCATGGGCTTCACATTCTCACACCTGCTCTTCTTTTACAGTCCAGATTTCCAAGTAAATGCTTCCATTGCCTTGTAATTTCTTCAGTGTAAAACTGGGGTACAGGTTACTTATTACAGGTAATAGCTGTTTGATGACGGAGACAACTGCTTGGCAGAAACGGCGACCTGAACTGCTGCCAGAAATGTAAACTGCCACTTTATGTATTTCTAAAATCATCTAAGCTTCCAGCCTATCGGTCATGATCTAGCATGCACATGATAATAACAGGCTCGCCAGGCTGAGAACGTCTCCCCATGGGGCAGCCACAGAGGACAGGCTCTAACAAGACTCCTGTGTGTTTTCTTTCCTATTATCCACAGCCCACACATCATCTTCCTCTCTCAGAGCACCCTGACTGGAAGGAGCCATCTCTGTGGGACCCGTCTCTGCCATGAAATTGCTCATTCCTGGTTTGGCCTCGCCATCGGGGCCCGTGACTGGACGGAAGAGTGGCTGAGTGAAGGGTTTGCCACTCATTTGGAAGATGTGTTCTGGGCCAAAGCACAGCAGGTGGGTTTAAAGTGACCCTAAGTATTTCACTCCCTGGAGTCAAATTCCATTCCTAGTCATTCGTTCATTCAACAGCTATGTACTGAGTGCTTATGCATGAAGCACTGTCCTTTTTCACTGGGGAGAGAGAAAAGTCCCTGCGCCCTCTGTGGTTCACAATCTAGAATAGGACAAAGGCATACATCTGTAGCGCCTCAGGTGATGGTGAGTACTGTGAAGAAAAATGAAGCCAGGTAAAGAATGGTGGGAGAAGTGCTGTTTTAGAAGGCCTCTCTGATAAGGGCACATTTGAGCAAAGACTTGCAGAAAAGGTCATGCTGAGGCTACTCAAGTATTCCTTTGTAGTTATGGTTGTGGTGACATTGACTGTGTTTTATTTTGTTTTTGTTTTTTTTTAAACAATGAGATTTAGTAAGTCAGAAGTCAGAATCTCAGATGCCTGCTGGCAAGTAATGAAGAATAAAGCACTTAGTGTTAGAGATTAAGGAATGGTAAGGACTCTGGCAAACTGGCAGCTGCTCCTTAATTCTGACCAATTGTTGTAATGTCAAAGGGAGGGCTCAAGATAGCCTAGACTCTTAGTTTTTTTTTTTAAAGAAAGTTATAAATCTGAATTTTTATGTGAAATTTACTAATTTAAAAAATACTGTGCAAGCCAAACATACCCAGAAGCCAGACCAGGTCAACAGACTCCCAGTACAACCTCTACTTTAAAGAACTGACCCCAAACTCTAATGAGGATATAGCAGCTAAACTGCTTCCTGCCTTTTTTCCAGTTGCTAATATTTGGTCACTTGTTTTCTCTACTACCCCCACCCCTTACACACTCTACTATTTAACATTTTCTGAAGTTCCCAAGTTTGTGCATACCTGTGTGATTTTGTTCAAGTTCCTTCCACCTGTTGAAGTCCTGTTTATTTTTCACCAACCCGCTCAAGGTCACCTCTGCATAGTCCAGACTGATCATTCCACTCACAATTCAATACTACTCTTCTAGAAACTGAACTCCCACACTTTTGGTACTTACCTCTTTTTCCTCTCATTTTTTTCTTCTTTCTTCTCTCCTCACCACTACTAGACACTAACTTCTTTCAAAGCAGAGCTGTATCTTTCTCAGTTTTCCATCCCCACAGAGCTAGCAGTTTGTCCCCTTCCACATGGAGTCCCATGAAGGGAGGCCACATGGAGGATTTGTGGAAAATGGCTGTGTTCAGAGTCTGACCAGGCTTGGAATCCCAGCTCTGCAGTTCACCAGCCTCCCTGAGCCTCAGTTTCCTCATTTGTAAAATGGGTGTGAGAATGCTTACCCTTGCAGGGTGAATACAATAATGTGTAAATGAGCTTGGCATAGTGCCTGACACACAGTAGGCATTCAGCAAAGGTAAATAGGTTTCCTATAAATGTGCTGCTGTCACCATCCCTTTTCTGGGGTGCTTCCATCCTGAGACAATCAGATCTGTGCTGTTCTTGGGAATTGTGAATTTTTTGTCCTTTGTCTCCTATATCCCCAGAGAGGCTCCTCCTTTACCTCACTCCTCCCTGAGCTTCCACGGCGTCACTCCTGAGTCTCTTTGCGTGGGTCTTGCCTCTAACTGCCCTGAATATGTCTATCTCCACCAACAGAGGCACAAAGCTGGCCTTGTTGCCTCTCACAGCTGAAGGGTGTGTTCACCTTCTGTGTGTTCATTTTGTGCTAGATCTGTAGGGATAGGAGAGTGAATAAGAAAGACAGCCCTGCTCTGAAAGAGGTCATAGTCTAATCGCAGAGATAAGAAAAACACACAGTGGCAAGAAGAGGAAAATAAGTTAGAAGAGAGGGAAACATCAAATGTTGTACAAGTTCAGAGGTAGGAGAGACCAGGTCTGAGAAGATCAAGACAGTCTTAATGGAAAAGGCGACTTCTGACATGGACGCAAAGGGAAAGTAGGAGCTGAGGTTTCTCTATCCCTCCTTTTCTCCTAACCTGGCACCAGGGGACAGTCTGGCTCATCATCCTTCAAGGTGCATGCAGTAACTCTTCAATATGTGAAAACATGAACACTCCTGAGGCAAAGTGGCAGTTCCCAGAGCATATCCATCATTCAGACCCCTTTCTTGATGAACGAGTGAGACTCAGCTCTGCTGGTCCCTGAGAAGTGCCCACAGACTTTCCAGGCAGGAGAGAAGTGCTCTTTGGGCAGGTAAGGGTGGGCCACCTAATGGCACCCTCCTGATCAGTCGTAGGCTCCCTCAGTGAGGAGGACATGAGGGCACTTTGGTCTCTCTGTAGCCTGGAGCATAAGCAAAGATGACAGAGTTGGGGGAGTAAGAAATCATTGAATAAAGAGATAGAGATCAGCATTCTGCTCGGAGTTGCATTCTATAGGGAGAAGTGAATTGAGTTAGTTGCAAGATTGAGTTGTCTAACTTGTCAACAATATGGATAAAGTCTAAAGTCTTTCACGGGTGTCTTAATCACTTTGGGCTGCCATAACAAAATACCACAGACTGGGAGGCTTAAACAGACATTTGTTTTCTCACAGTTCTGGAGGCTAGAAGTCCAACATTAAGGTGCTGACAGGCTGGTTTCTCTCTTCCCTGGCTTGGTGGGCCACCTTTTCACTGTGTCTTCACATGGCCTCTCACGTGGGGAGAGACTGTTCTGGTATCTCCTACCTCTTCTTATAAGGACACCAGTCCTGTTGGATTAGGACACCTCCCTGATAACCTTCCTACCCTTAATTATCTCCTTCAGGGCCCCATTTCCAAAAGTCACATTTTGTGGGGGGTAGAACTTCAACTTATGAATTTGGAGGGGGTATAACTCATTTCATAGCAACAGGACACATAAGTCCGTTGATAGGCTGGCCTCTGCTGGCTTCTCGGCATCTCTCTCCCTCTCCAGATGGCAGCCTGCTCCTCGCCTAACCACATCCTTTGCCATTCTCTAAACACATCATGCTCTTTCCAGGACCCCTGAGCCTTGCACATGATTTCCCTCTTCTTGAAATTTCTCCTCCCCTGACTGACTCCTGCTTTCCATGGTGACCAGCTTAGACCCTGCCACCTTCCCAGGAAAGCCTCCTGACCACCATCGTTGGTCTTTTACCTCTATCATCATGGAACTCTGATGTCAGTGTTCGGGGGCGGTGTTCATAATGTCCCCAGGGCCTAGCAGAGATGTGGTAAATACCTGTTGAATGAGCTATTAGAGAAATCTTTAACTTCAAGAAATGCCTCTAGATACTGACATCTCCATCCCCAGTAGATGTCCGGCTGCCCTGCGTTAAGGAGGTTATAGCCATGGGGCTTGGTGAGCTCATCTAGTGACAGCAGCTGATTCTGACCAGTAGGGCTGGGTGCAGTGGCCTTCTCCCTCCCGCAGAGTGAGCCCAGGCAGCAGACTGTTTCTGGTTATATGCAAACAGAATCATCTGGGTTGCATTAGCAGGCTCCACTGTAAACAGCCTTTAACGAAACTGAGGGCTGGGAAAATAGGAGGCAAATGGAGGGACCTTCCTCACCCTGTGCAGAAAGACAAAGCAGGAAAGGGCTGGATGGAATCAGAGTGGAAATGGCCCCCTAGGGAAGCCTGCTCTCTTCAAGGCGGGGTTGGTTCTGGGACCAGGGGGCACCTCCCAAACAGGCAGCAAGAGTGAGCAGCTGGTTCTTTGTTTAAGGACCTAAGAGGCCCCTTTAGCTCCCCGACTTTTCTGATGGAGCGCAAGGTGCAACGGGGAGGTAGTCTGTGTGTCCTCCCTAAAACAAAGCCAGCTGCTCTGTCATAGGCTTTGACCTTGTAGGAGGACAACAGTGACTGTGTTTTGTGTATGTGTGTTTATGTGTTGCGGCCCAAGCAGCTGGCCCCCAGCGAGGCCCAGGAGCAGCAGGAACTGCGGACTGTCCTGCGCTGGCGTCGCCTCCAGGACGAGGTACGGAACTCCCCGGAGGAGATGCAGGTGTTGAGGTAAAGCTCCCTGCGACCACTTTACCTCCTCTACTCTCCCTCCCACATCTCCTTCCCTGCTGGACACATCGAAGCCATCTATTAGATCTGCTGTGTTTCCTTTTTCAATTAAATTGGACTAGGTTACTCATCCTTCCAGGGACACGATTGTTAGGGTTTAAGTTTTTCAGGGTGTGGGTTTGGATTAGCCTTCTGACATTTTCCTGATGTTTCTATTCAGGAAAAAGCTAGCACAAGGCCATTTCTGGGACCAGATTCTTTTGAAGTTCTAATAGTCACTCCATGTGGTGGCTGTGGGTCTGGGAGAAGGTTGGCTTTGGTAGCCTGGCAGACAGTAAAAAGAAAGCCAAAGGAAAAAAAAAAAAACCTTTAGGAAAATATTGATTCCTAAGTGTTTAGTAGTAACAGATGTTTGTGTCATGGGGCCTTTTGTTCCGGGTAAGTCCCAGCAGGAGGCCACTCCTGTAAGGAGGGTTCTGCTCCCGGCTCCTGCACTTTATTTTCAGAGTGAATCTTGCAGCACTCGTAGGATTACTTCTTGCCATTTTTTCCATTTTTGTCCCTCCCTGCTTTGCTCATTTTCTTCACTTCTCTGAATAGTTGTTTATCTGAAACCTCGAGCCTAGGCCCCAGGAGCACTGCGGTTGCTGTGGCAACAGAAGCTTTCATCCTGCCCCCTTTTGACTACAGCCAAGTCTTTGGAATCCACAATCAGACAGGTGGGAAGGCAGCCATCCAGGAATCATCTCCACTTTAGATAGCAGCCTTGAAGTCTAGTTCATCTCCTGAGGAGAAGCCTGCCTGAAACAGTTCTGTGTTGTCGCTGTTTTTAACTAAATGCCCCCCACTCCTCCGTAACTGCCCATTGAGGTCCACATCTGGGGGAACTGCTGAGCCTGGCCCGAACCAGAGGCTGTCTGGCGCTTTCCTGCAGCACAGCAGCATGGGCTGGCCTCACTTCCCACAGAGAAGTCCCCACTCACACGCTAACTGTTGGCATCAGCACTGATTCATCTATTGTTCAGGAGAGCCAGAGCCTGGAGCCCTGTAGTCCCCTCCCAATGCCAACGTTCTTGCATTTGTTCACTCAGCTAGTGAGACAGCTATATGCACAACCCATACGCACAGGGGCCCTGCTCTCACAAAGCTTCCACTTAGCGGAGACCCTGTTGTGTGTGTAGCTAGTTACAGGTGGTGAAAAGCGTGAAGAGGACACAGTGATTTATAGTGAGGAGGTTGGGGAATGCCTCTCAGAGGAGCACGGAGGCCCCAAGGCAGGAAAAGAGCTTGACTTGCAGATGCAGAGCAACAGAAAGGGCAGTGTGGCTGTAAGGGCGGGGAGAGCAGGCAGGAGCCAGGCAGGAGCCAGGTCCTTGAGCCTTACTCCAAGTGCAATGGAAGATGATGCCCCAGGGCCTTCAGCAGAAAAGGATTTTGGTCTGTCTTGTAGTTTTGCGGTGCTGCTCTGGCTGCTGTGTGGGATAGACGGCAGGCAGCACACTGAAAGCAAGCAGAAGTGTTGGAATATTGCAGTCATTCATTAAAAAAGTCCTGGTAGGAGCAGGGACAGACTCAAGAAGCAGACCTATTTGAGTCGTGAAACTGGCAGATATTTGGTCGATTGAATGTGGAGAAGAGGGAAATGAGAGTGTCCAGAATAATTTCCAGGCTTTGGACTTGAGCAGCTGGGTAGTTAGTGAGATAGCACAGACTCTGAGAGGAGCAGGCTTTGGAGGGAAAAATAAAGATTCCAGTTTCGCATGCATTAAGTTTGAGATGTCAAATAGCCAGCTATTCAGTATTGAGAACTTAGTGGGGTCTATAAGTCAGGCACTCATTGGAAAGCTTGGAACATTTGACATATAAATACTTAAAATTCTGAGCACATTGAAATCACTAGGGAGAGAGGAAAGTGAGAGAAGAGGTGGAGAGGAAATCGAGAAGCCAGCAGAGAAGCTGGGGGAAGTCAGTATAAAGAAAACCCAGAGACCAGGGGTCATGGAAGCCAGGAAAGAAAGTCAAAAAGGTGGGAGTAGGGTGTTGGATGCTGCTGAGGGATGTGTAAAAGGGAGGGCGAGAAGCAACCTTTGGGTTGGACCACATAAAGATGTTGTGACCTTGACATGCATGCATTTATTCATGAGTGATGAAGGAGGAAGCCAGATTGAAGTGGGTAGAAGAGTGAATGGGTGGTCAGGAAGTAGAGATGGTGAGTATGGGCTTTGTGAGGGAAGGCAGGTGAAGGTCAGAGACATTTGTTTTAGGGTGGCTGATGCAGGCACATGCTTTTGTGGGAACTGTATAACTGTGCCTATTCTGTCACCTGTCAAGACTCAGGTTCTCCATTTTCCAAGTTTCTAAGTTCCTCCGATGCCACCAGTTCTGCATGGCCATCATCCTTCGGTGGGGTAGAAGCATAATAATTAACATAAGTTGATGAAATGTGTTTCCAGTTTATAAGCAGTCAGCCTGCACACTGGTAAGTCTACAGGTGAGGAGAGCCTGATCTGTGGACTCCACAGGGCTTGGTCAACCCAGCTGCTGAGGGCCAACAGCTTTTCCTGTGTGTATGGAGTTGCGAGAAAGAACATACCGTTATTAGATCTGTGTGCTAGAAGACTAATGATGGCATTTGTTTTTCTTTGTGTTAGTATTCAGAAATTATATTTGCCTAAATTTAGGCTAACTGTGAAATGACTGCATTTAAAAGACTTGTCGCACATCACTACAGAAAATATTGTTTTCAGATGTGCTTACGATGAAGTGGAAATTTTTCTGAACCTGCCCCAAATTATATAGTCTAGGTTTAGTTTACTCCCATCTCTTAGCATTTTCCCTTAAGGGAGCACAGAGAACCTAGAAATTACTGAAAATGAAGAGGAACCAGGCTTGTAAAAATTCGTTCTCAGATTTTGTTTTGTTTTAATATGCAGCAAGACCTTAGGAGAGAAGTCTCTTAAAACAATACAGTGATCAAAGATGCTATCTTTTTTTTTTCTTTTAAGATACCCCTTGGTCTTGAAATAATGGACCAAGAACAATTTAGATGTCTTGAGTTGTATCTGAATAATTTCTTCACTTCGCGAGATGCAGTGGAAACTTTTTACCCATCTTTGCAGCCGCATGGGTGACCACTCCCTTTTAACAACACTTTTTTCTCTTGGCTTCTGTGTCCCACACTCCCTTTGATTTCCTTCTGCTTCATGGGCCAATCCTGTTCTACCTCTCCTGCTGACTATTTAACATTTTTCACTGAGATGTCTCAAGGCTCCGAAAGACTATTAGGTGTCCAACATCGTGCAGCTGATAAAGAGCAGAGCGGGGCGTTGAAACTACCCTCTTTTCCCTATACCATCTTCTTACCTTCAGGGGAGTCAATATCACATTTAGTTGCATTAAAATAAAAATACTCTGTGTATCTTGAACTGAGGAAGGGTATAAAGGTCGGGATAAAAAAAGTAAACTTGGACCAAGCAGCTTTGTGCCCGATTTTGAGAGCGTGTGCCTGATTTTTTCAGTAGACATTGGGAAAAAAAGAAAACTCAACATTGTATTGATTATAGATACTGGAGTATTAACAAGCCAAGAAGAAAAAAACCTAAAATTTTGTTTGGCTCTGACTTACTAATTTCAGTAATTTATGAGAACTGTTTTCCATTTGTGCCTTCCATGCAGCCAGTGTTGAATCATGGCTCTCATCAAATATGTCTTAGATCGACATGGTTGTAAGTTTTCTTTGGTTACAACCATTCTTAATGTTCTCCCAGTCCTCTCAGCTTTACTCTGCTGGGGAGCCTGTAAATGTGGCTGTAGGCTGTTGAGGCGATTTGTTCAGAGTTTCGAAAGGCTGGGGGTCACGTTACTGACTTCGTCCATTTTCTCATTTGTTAATTATTAAAGCTGCCCTTACCATAGACAGACCCCAGTGGCCCTCTCCAGACTCTCCCTCACTGCTCCCAGCCCTAGGCAGCTCTGTGTGCCAGGTGAAGCCTGCTCTTGATGCTGTTCTACTCTGTCCTGCCTGGCCACCACCTCTTCACTTTCTCCTGTTGCCCCCACCCCACCCGCCCCCACTCCCAGCCCTCTTGAGTGGTGCTGCAGTACTGACTCCTGCCAAGGAAGAGGCTGGGGGTTTTCCGAAAGGCTCTGGTGCTTTTGCCTCTGGGGCACAGCTATATTCCCACTTTTTCTCTCTCTAAGTGCATTTAGCTAGGTATTCTGACAGGCTGGTGGGAATGGAAGAGCTGCAAAGTCGGGGTCAGAAGAAATCTCCATTGGTTTTCATTGTTTATGATTTATTACCACACCCCCTGTTTTTCTGGATTCATTGTTAAAGTCAAGCTCATGCTGAGAAAAACATAAGAATATATCACGTTGAGGAGACTCTGACAAGCCTGAAGTGGCTTTTTCTCCTAGCTGAAACCTCCACAGTCGATACAATTCTAGAGACATGCAGACGCCTTTTCCTACCTTCCTCATGAATGCCTGATCCCCCTGGGCACAAAGACATTTATAATAATAAGGAAAAAACCCTAAATATGTAACTCAGTTCATAGCCAAAATAAAATGTGTGTGCCACTAGTTCTGTGAGGTGCACCACACCTAAGCCCTGTATGTTCCATTTAAATCAGTAAGACTTTTAAAGTTAAAAGCCCATGTGTAAACCTTCTCTAAAATGCATGAAGTTTTCACCTCTAAAGTTTTTCTCAAAATGTTTATTTCTAATCTTTGAGTTACATGGCAATCTTTCCCCACACGTAGGTGTCCACTGGCAGCCACACAAGTCTGCCTCAGGGAAAGCTCTTCTCCTTCAAAAGTCCCTTGCTGCTGTCACACCCCCACCTCTAGCACAGTCTTCTCCACCGCTCCTCCAGCCTGGGGCTAAGAGCTCCCCAGGGCCTTACTTCAGACTCCACTGGCCCCGCTGGACCCAGTAAACCTTTTCACTCCTCCTTGGACAGCCCCCCTTTCCATTGCCTTTGGCGTTTATTCCAGACCTTCCCTACTCTCTCTTTCTCTTTTGCTTCCTTCCCCACGGAAAAACTGAGGCCATCAGCCTTTTCTCCCTTCAATTATATGAATGCATCAGCATCCACATCTACCCTCACCTCTCAGATGCCAGAGTGCCAATTTATCAGTCTTAATACAGTTAAAGATACATTTCTAATTTCAGAGGTGGAACTAGAAATGAGTATGCCTTAACACAGATCCTAGAATAAGGGGGAAAACTAGAAAAATAAAAAACATATTTAAAACCTTGTGCTCATGAGGAAGAGGGAAGAGAGAGCCATACACCAAGGGGTAATGATGCTCTCATCGCTTTGGACCAGGGATCAGGGTCATAAGTATAGGGAAACTGTTTTTTCCTATGGTCATTATGCCCCATGATCAACAGAGTCTGTAAACATATTTCAATTACTGTCTTATTGGACTCCTCTGCTTTGTGTGGTACCACTGATAGCTCTTGCTTTCTGGGAATTTCTGTCACCGGGCTTTCATGACAACCCCTCTTCTAGTTCTCCTTGTCCCTCTCTGCCTTTATTCCTTCAGCTCCTTCACAATCTGCTCTTTGTTTGCCTGCTTCTCTAGAGTTGGTGTCCCCAGGAGGCTCCCCTCTCTTGGCTGTATATTCTCTTGGAGTGGTTTCATTTATACCACCTGTCTTAGCTGAGGTTTCCCAGAAGCAGACCCTCAGACAAGATTCATGTGAAAGGAGTTATTAGGAAGTAGTCCCGGGTGTGGAGGGGAGGGGGAACAGAAGGGGAAGTAGAAATAAAAAGAGAAGGAAGGAGACCAAGCTGGGGTGCCATGGTGTTGAGTCAATTCACACAGGATTGCTCTGCAGGCAGTGTGGGTCAGCCTTAGAGTTGTCTCCATCAGGGGCAATGGGACCAGAGCATGTATACCCCTGCCTCTGTCGTCATTGCCTGGAGAGATGTACGTTCCCAGGTACTTCCTGCTCTTATGTTCACAGGCAAAACAGGCTGTGGCAACCTGAGAGCCACATCTAACAGAGTCACAGAGAACAACATGCCGAGAGCTGATGTGCAAACAGATGATGAAAGTCCCATGGATGTGAGCGGGGCACAGGCACTGCTGGCCACACCTCCCCTCTGTGCTGGAGGCTCCCAAGTCTCCAAGCCAGCCCTGCCCAGCTCTTTTAAAGATCAGATGTGAACACTTAACCGCCCATTTGACATCATCTCTTCTTGGCCGCTGTATAGGTATCTCACACTGACAATTCCCTCTCTCCACCCCAACCGCTAACCTCCTTTAGTGTCAAACTCATCGATGGAAACCTGGGAGCCTTCCAGCTCCTCCCTGTCCTTCTCTTTTCTCCTGAGAGGGCTTGAGCTATCACTCTGAACTTACTTCATAAGTATTTTTCATTTTTCAACCCCTAACACCACCGTCTCTCTGTTTAGAACTTAATGGCTTACGCGTACCAATCCAACAGCCTCTGAATTGTTTTTTCTGCCCCATCAAATCCATCTTCCTCACTTCCATTAGGGAGGTCTACTTAAAACATCTTATGGTTCTACCACCTCCTAGCTTACAACCTTCTCTAAGCTTCTCCTCGCCTCCAACTTAGCTACTTGATTGATTGTGGAAATAATGAGCATTAAATGAGAATGAGTTTACTGGAGAGGATAGCCATTAAGAACCTGTGAGACTGAAGGTGGACCAGGGAAGGACAGGCTGGAGAAAGTACTGGAGTTCCTTAGCTGCCGAATTCAAGAGTGCATGTGACTATCCAGGCAATGGGGAGCTATTTTCAGTTCTAAGAATGACACAATAAAAATGGAGTTCTGGGAGGATCACCCAGACTTTGGGTTGACACATGATCTGAGAGACACAGTCTAGAGGCCAGATAGAATTAGGTGGCTGTTTCAGGAACACAGGCCTGAGTTAAGAAGAGCTGAGGATCTTTGTTGGCCTAAGGCTCTGACTGAAGGAGTCGCTCATTTAGGGCTATTCAAAACTGATTGAAATGTCAATACATCTTCAGAGAAGGCTTCTGAAAATGTGATGTAAAGCTATCCCTGCCTGCAGGTAAAGATTGACCCACTAAAGGAACTGGTTGAATATGTAAGCTTTGTGAAATTCGTTATGACTTTGAACAAAGTGAAACACAATCCCAGTTTTTTCTTGGCCAAGGCTTGATGATTCTGCCTCATTCTGGAGAAACATCATCTGAGGATGCAGGCCTGAACTCTCTCCAAAGCTTGTCAGTTTTGGGTCTCAACCCAGGAAAGTAGTATAGGGTTTGTGGGAGTAAGCCTAGAAGCGCAGTTGTCTGGACTTGAGTCCAGTTGTGACTCTACTATAGACTGTACAACCTTGAGAGGGTTTCACAACCACGTTGCACTTTAGTCTCCTCTCTGTAAAATAATTCTACCTGATAGGTGAGTGTGAGGAATACAGGTAATGAAAACGTGCAAGTCATTTAGAACACTTGTATTAGATTGAATCACAGGAAATTGCCTGTGCATCTAAAATGGCTGAATATTGTCAATTCCTTATTGTTCAATTTATAGTAAATACTTAAAATGTGTTGGATACTATAATCTAGACTCTCTGGCATTTGATAAATGTTTGCCCGTGAAGTGACACAAGGACACAAGGATGCAGCCTCACAGCCAACCCCACTCTCCTGCCTAGCTTATTCTGGTTTTCTCATTCTGCCTCATTCCCTCTGCTCCCCAAGGCTTTGAGCTGGGCCAGTCACTTCTCTCACTGATGACACCTTCTCCTGGCAACTACAGAGGGCATCCTATTCCTGTCTCTACCATCCAGGGCCTGGAAACACCTGTCTTTCCTCGTGACAAACTAACGATTGGTTGGAGGGTTCACAAAGTTAATTTTACCAAGAAATGAAGATGACATTGAAAAAAAAAAAAGTACAAGGATGCTTGGTTACAAGTGAAAAGGATGGGATTAAAAGCAAAAAAATAAATAAATAAATAAATCTGAATGTTAAACAAAGATGTTCAAACTAATAGCTGAGGTAAGAGATTAAATTAGCAACATTTCGAAGATAAATAGGATTCTCATACTCTCCCAACTTCTGGTCTAATCTCTACATTAGGGCCATTCTGGTGTCCTCTCTGGCTCCTCTCTGTACAGCTCCCCTGGTTTCTATGCAGAATCTGACCCTGAGAAGAGAAGAGTTCTTGCCTCTGTGGCCTTTAAACATTCTTACCCAAACTCAGACCACCAGCACTGGCCTATGCAGTTTTTAAAGTCTCTACATCTGTCTCTTGGAATTCTGGCCCTCCATCCTCTATTCCTCAGGCCTGGGATCCCCTCCACCTTCTCCCTGTCCAGTTTTCTTTATTTGAATCATACAAACTAACCAGCTAACTGTGTAGACCGTTTCTCCCCTTTCGTGACAAGAGAGTGCTATACCTATGCCAGCATTTTCTGAAAAATGGTAAGGCTTTCAGCCAGCCAGAAACCGCCTCTGCCTTTTCCTTTTTGAAAGGCCAGCTCCACCCCTTTAATCTCCCCACTCAATTCCTGTTCCTGTTGGAGGGACACTCTCAGCTCACACTTCTTTTACCCAGCAAAGACGACTGACATGTCCTGTATACTTGAACTCAAGTAACCTTCCCTATTCATTTTTCTAGATCATTCCCTTTTACTCGTCACTCAGGTATTTCCAAGGGAGGGATAGAATTCCCCTCTATAGGCCCCTAATTACATACTTACTATACAGGATGTTTCAATTTTGCAATAACATTTGGTAGGTTTTTTTAAAATATAGAAAAGCGTAAATAAGGAACAAAGTAGTTAACCATGATTTTTTGAAAAAATAAAAGTATATAACAGGAAAATTCAACAGTTTAGAAAGGTATAAAATTTTATCTCCAACACTATAGTCCTTGCCCTAAAATAATCACTGCTAGCATTTTCTTGTGAACCTTTCTGAAAATAAATTTTATTTTATGAGTACATATGTATATTTTTTGTGTATTGCTGCCCTGTGTGGTACTGATTCACTATAACACTATTTGCCTATGAAATATTTTCCTAAAAAATAATTCCTAAACCAATCTATAATAGTTCCCTCTCATGTTGCCCATCCTCTAAGGATATCATATGCACTCAGCCAATCTTAGCACTTGTACATTTTATTCTTTGCTAATTAGTGTTAGTTTCCCATTCAGAAAAACACCCAGGGAGTGAATGCTTTCTCATATAATCCTAAACTGACTTTGTTCTACAAAGTACTTGTTTACCACCCCCAACCCATCCTCAACGCCCCGTTTAGTCTTTGTTTTGGCCAATGACTTTTACCCAGAATGGCTGACAGAAACTCTTGCAAGTTCTTATCTGTACGTGCTGCAAAGACATAAAAGAAGAATAACCTTCTAACATGTGAAAATGCAGTTTTCTAGGGGTTCTTCTCCCTTTCAAATCAATGGTTGCAGTAAGAAAAGATAAAAAAGAGGGAATGTACTTCTGTTCAACATTGGAGGTTCTAACCAAGCCAATTAGGCAATAAAGTGGAGTAAAAGTCAACCAGGTTGGAAAAGAAGAAGTAAAACTATCAAACTCTTTTTGCAGATGACATGATCTTATACATAGAAAATCCTAAAGAATCTTCTCCCCCTCCAAAAAAACTATTAGAACTAATAAACTAGTTCAGTAAAGTTGTATGATACATCAATATACAAAAGTCAAGTATGTTTCTATATGCTAGTTATAAATAATCTGAAAATGAAATTAAGAAAATTTCATGTATAATAACATCAAAAATGATAAAATCCTAAGGAATAAATGCTATAAAACATTGTTGAAAGAAATTAAAGAATTAAATGGCAAGACATCTATCTTCATAAATTAGAAGACTTAAAATTATTAAAATGGCAATACTCCCTAAACTGATCTATGAATCCACTGTAATCCATGTCAAAATTTCAGCTGCCTTTTTTGTTGTTGCAAAAATGGACAAGCTGATCCTAAAATTTATACAAAAATTCAAGAGACCTAGAATAGCCAAAACAATCTTGAAACAACAGCAAAGTTTGAGGATTCACACTTCTTAATTTCAATACTTAACTACAAAGACAATGTGATACTGGCATAAGGACAGAAATACAGGTCAATGGAATAAAACTGAGAGTCTAGAAACAAACTCTTTCATTTATAATCAGTTGGTTTTGACAAAGGTGCCGGAGCCATTCAGTGGGAGAAGGAATAGTCTTTTCAACAAATGATCATGGAATGGCTAGATATCCACATGTAGAAGAATAAAGTTAGATCCTCTGCTTTATACCACATACAAATATTAACTCAACATGGATCAAAGACCTAAATATAAGAGCTGAAACTATAGAACTATTAGGGGGAAAAAAAACCATAGGAATAAATCTTCATGATCTTGGATTAGGCAACATTTTCTTAGATAGAATACCTAAAGCACAAGCAACCAAAAGGAGGAAGACCAATAAGTTGGACTTCATCGAAATTAAAACTTGTGAAAAGTGAAAAGACAACCCACAGAATGAGCAAAAATATATCTGAGGGAATTGCATCCAGGATATATAAAGAACTCTTATAACTCAAGAATAAAAAGGCAACTGAATTTAAAAATGGGCAAAGGATCTAAATAGACATTTCTAAAAAAAAAAAAAAAATGTACAAATGGCCAATAAGCGCACACAAAAAAATGGTTGACATTATTAGCCATCAAGGAAATGCCAATCAAAACCTCAGCGAGATATCTGCTAGGATAACTATAATGAAAAAGACAGCCAAGAACAAGTGTTAGCAAGGATTTAGAGAAATTAGAACCCTCCTACACTGTTGATGGGAATGTAAAAATGGTACAGCTCCTTTAGCAAGCAACCTGGCGGATCCTCAGAAGGCTAAACATAGTTATCATACAACCCAGCAATTTCACTCCTAGGTATATACCCAAGAGAAATGAAAACATAAATTCATACAACAGCATGTACTCAGGTGTTCATAGAAGCATTGTTCTTTTTTCTTCCTTTTTAAATTAATTTTTTGAGGTAACTAACATTGGTTAATACATTATGTAAATTTGAGGTGTAGAACATTCTAATTTGATATCTGTATACTCTATTATGTGCTCTCCATCAAAAGTCTAGTTTTCCTCTGTTACCATACCATACATTTGACTCCTTTTATCCATTTGACTCACCCCCTGCCCCTCTGGTAACCACCATTCTGTTGTCTCTATCTATGAGTTTATTATTGTTTTATTTTGTTTCTTCGTTTGTTACTTTTTTGTTTTATATTTCGCATGTGAGTGAAATCATATGGTTTTTGTCCTTTTCCATCTGACTTATTTCACTTAGCATGATACCCTTAAGATCCGTCCATGTTGTCCCAAATAACAGTATTTCATTATATATATTATAGATTCACACACACATATTCATACATGCATACATATATACCACATCTTGTTTATCCATTTATTGGTCATGTACACTTAGGTTGTTTCCATATCTTTGCTATTGTAAACAATGTTACAATGAACATAAGGGTACATACATCTTTTCAAATTAGCATATCCATATTCTAGAAACATTATTCTTAATAGCTAAAAAATAGAAACATCAATAATATCCATCAACAGATGAATGAATAAATGTGTTACATCCATACAATGGAATATTAATCAGCCATAAAAGGAATGAAGTACTGATGTGTGCTACAAAATGGAAAAATCTTGAAAATATTATGCTAGGTGAAAGGAGCCGGACACAAAAAGCCACATATTATATGATTTCATTTACTTCAGATATTCAGAATAGGCAAATCCATAGAGACAAGAAGTAGATTAATGAATGTCAAGGGCTGAGGGGAGGGGAAAATGGGAAGTGATGGCCAATGGGTCTGAGGATTCTTTTGAGAGTGATGAAGATGTTCTGGAGATAGGTACTTGTGATGGTTACACAACCTTATAAATATACTAAAAACCACTGATCTATCTTTCTTTTTCTTTCTTTCTTTCTTTCTTTCTTTCTTTCTTTCTTTCTTTCTTTCTTTCTTTCTTTCTTTCTTTCTTTCTCTCTCTCTCTCTCTCTCTCTCTCTCTTTCTTTCTTTTTCGCATAGACTTATTTATTTATTTAAATATTGAATACAATTTTATAATATAGAATAATTATCACTTAAGAATTTCATTATCGTTGAACATTTATGAGTATTTAGTTTTTGAGTCTGGGGATGATATAAGAGAAAGTTTTCTCCCTATGCTTTAGTAGACCCAGAAATTACATATTCAAAAATTATTTTTGTTGCTTTTGATTATTATTGTTGGTGGTACACATAATTTCATTAACACCATTTATCATTAGTCATTAGATTGTACATTTCATTATTATTTATTATTAATATTTATGCCTACAGCGCCTGGTCTTTCTAAGTGCTCTCCCATCCAAGTGCTAACCAGGCCCGACCCTGCTTAGTTCCCAAAATCAGACATTGGGCTTGTGCAGGGTGGCATGGCCGTAGACCATGGACCGTGGCTCCACTGGGGCATGAACCCAGGACCTTCTGTGTGTAAAGCAGATGTCCTAACCACTACACTATGTAAACACGTCCAGATTGTACATTTTTAAAATGGGCATTTTATGATGTGTGAATTATATCTCAGTTTTTTTAAAAAGAGAGGGATTGATGGAAATCAATGGATGTTTTATAACATCTCATAATGGCATTGTATCCTTAGTGGGGTTGACCAGCAATTGCCTAAAGGAAAGTTGGAAAAAGAAATTATGGCATTAGGCAGCTGATGTCCCCAGGAAATTGGATGAAACCCAAAGGGCCATTTCCAGTTCCAGATGCCAGGAGGACATCTCCATAGTGTCTGTGGCATGACAACCCCACACAGAGATGATTCATAGCCAAGAAAGTGCCCCTCAAGTACAAGTATCTATGCGCAAGTATGTGTTTCAGTTTTTTTCACGCCATGCTGTACCTTTCATTTTTCTCTTAATAATATAATACTGACTATTGTTCTGTTATCAACACTGTAGGTCTTTTGTTTTCAACTGCTGCAGAATATCCTAGGACATGAACAATTCATAACTATATTCTACGGCCATACCACCATAAAGTGCCCAATCTCATCATAACTATCTAACCATTTGTTAACCATCGGATATTTTGGCAATTTCTAATTTTTTTCTTTCACTAACAAAGCTGTGGTTAATGGTCTTACACTTACTGTTGGTGCACAGAATGTTAAGTATAAGACCTCAGTAGTACACAGTTGTCTATAAGAATGAGAAGGGGAGCTGCTCTCCTGACGACTCATCCTGTTTTACCTCCTGATGTATGTTGGGCTTCAAACCCAGGCAAGCCACTGAGGAGGGAAAAGTCCTTCTTCAGCTCCCACAGACCATCTGCTCCTCTTTGAGTCATAAGAGGAGACGAGCCTTCCCATTATCTTGGCACACAGCACCACACGTGCTGTTGGTATTCAAAACGTGCTTCTGGTCTCCCTTGTAAAATGAAACTGGTGTTTGTCTCATTTGCCTTTTTCTGGGATGAAGTCATGGGTTTTATTTTTTTACATAGCACAAAAAAAGTTTTCCATTTTTATTCTTTCTACTTTTGCTTTAATTTTCAGGTTCTCTATATTTCTGTGTTCTGAATGCATGTAGCAGACTAACAGCCTTTGTTTTATTATGATCACCATAGTGCTGAATAGATTGAGAGGCCGCTTTTAAGCTGGCTAATGAGGATACCAGGTCATATATAGTGTATATGTACCTCTCCTTCCTCCACCCTCTCCCTGAGAATACAGCACTATAAAAGTATAATGAAAGCCTTGTGCTTGGCTCCTATACTCAAGCTAAATCTATCTCCAAATATACACAGCTGAATAAAATTCAGTTAAGTTTTCTCTAATTCATTTAGGGTTTTTTTTTTTTTCTAATCATAATTACCCTTGATGTTGATTTAGGAAGGCCAAGGCTACATAGCAAACCTATTGACTCTACCACAGTGGATAAACAAATCTTTACTTCTAAATGCTGCAGCTTAAACGTATTCCAGGTCATTTTTATCTTCTAAAATCATAGAATACTAGAGTCTGAAAAGACCTAAAAAGTGATTTTGTTTAACCTCCTATATTCCTGACAGTCAGCCACCCAGCTTCTGCCTGAGTATGTCCAAGATCCAGATCTCATTGTTGCAGCAAGGAGCAGCATTCCTGTGGGAACAGCCCGTCTGAGAATGGCTTTCTCAGATCAGCCGGAACCTGCCTGTTCTGTAGGATCTGCCTCGTCCTCTCAGTCCTGACCTCCAGAGCTGCACAAGATTCACATTGTTTTCACCTAGACAATCCACATATCTGAAGACCATCTTCTTCTCCGTCCTGGTCCCTAGGTCACAGGTGTTAGTATTTGGTCATACTGCAGGTTGGAAGAACTTTTTGCCTGCTTGGGCTTGGTCCTGTGTTGTTACTTTCTCTGAATATAACACCTGAACTGAAAATAGCACTCAGGTTACACCTGTGAAGAATGCAGTGGGACAAGATTGCTTCTCGTGATCTGGATAGTCTAGAAAAGAAAGGGCAAGAGTTAAGCAAGTTGAATGTGCTCACATATATACCATATTTCTTTTTTAAACCCAGTGTCATGCCCCATCTCCTGGCAGCCTTACCATTCCAACTCCCATACTTTTTTTTTCTCCTTAGTAACATTCCCTGAGTGCTTCTCATGTGCCAAACACTGCTTAAGTACTCTAGGTACTTCATCTCATTTAATCGTCAAAATGGCTCTGTGAGATAGGTACTAGTATCATCTTCTTTCCCATTTGATAGGTGAGGAAACATGCCTGAAGATGACAAGCAGTTGGCCATGTTTCCATAGCTAGTAAGTGGCAGGGCTAGGATGAAAGCTAAGGTAAGGCAGGCTCCAGAGCCCAGTTTTTAAGCACAGCTTTCCACTCTAACACCATCCCATCAGTACTTCCTGCTGCATCCTCATCACTTCTCCATCTCACCTACCATCATGTTTATTGTTTTGGAAGCCACATCAGTCACCTCTTGCTGCATGTTGACTTTACAGATAATTTAATATACTAAATCTTTTTTCCTAGATAAATACTTAATTTAAAAACCTCTTTGTCCTTATTAACTATTGTTTTGTGTGTAATGTTGAATGCTCATTCCAGCCTGTGGTTTCTGTTCTTAAAGGTGGATACTGTCTGTCAATCAACCAGCCAGACTCTCAGCTTTGACTCTTATGCAAATCTATCAGACCAATAAGCCATCATTCCTTGGGTATAGCCCTAAGGACTCTCTCCTAGTTATATAGCAAGTAATTAATCAGTAGCCTTGGTGTTCTTCTTTTTAACCTTCTGTAAAGCCATGAAACACCGTGCACTCACCACCACATCTATTCTGCCAACCCTCTTGTAGAAGTCAAGATATATGATGCCCACAGTGAATATCTGGAAGCAACCCTTGAGATCCCATGCTAACTTTAGTTCATTATTTTCTAAGTGCTCAAAAACTATTCAGTAACCAAATCACAAATTTTGCCTCCCCTGCTCTCATACCCTCTTGCTATACAAATCAGAATAACATTGGTCTATCTCCAACAGCTTCTTTCCCAGTTTCCATGATTCCCAGATCCCCCAGGAGGTCTGTGATCACACCTGGGCCTGAAGTCGGGACGCCTTTAAAGGACGAAGGAGTCCTCTCCGGCTGTATCAAGCATCATTTCCTACATATGAAGCATTGGCTCCCATATAACAGTGCTTGTTCTACCATGTACAGTTTGAAAATCTTTCTCTATGGCAAAAAAAGTTGAAGCAGAGTGGGAGTCAAATAGTTCTATTCATTCTGTCACCTCTTAACACCTGGTCTTCCTTATGTTCCAGACATTACTAAAAAGCCACCTCTCCCCCTTTTTTTTTGTCTTGGGAATTATCTATTAGCAGTTGGCTTATTCTGAATTTTTGCCTTTGTGATAACAATTTTACAGCTTCCTGGCTCTTGTTTTTTTTTTTCTTTCTCTGGCATCCCCTCTTTCATCTTTTGAACATGTCCTTTGAAAATTCACCTTACCAGGAACCTCCCGTGCAGTCACAGTGTTGTCTTTGCTCTCCATTTTCTTCTTTGTCTCCTTTGAAAATGTGCCCATATTATCCCTTGCTTTGTTGAATGTGGTGATATACTGCTCAGACCATTGTGTTAATGTGTTTCTTGTTTCCTCTCTGGGATTTTGTTTCTCAGAGAGGAATTCCTAAAACCTGAGGACAAGTTTGATTTTGTGTTGATGCTCATTATTTTCTGCTTTGTAAAATTTCACCTTATATTTTCCTACACTGCTTATCAAAATTTGTGGAGTTTGATAGTGTTTTCCACAGTTCTGCTAACTACGTGGTCTTTCCTTATTGCTCTCCTCAGCAGCTGACCTCTCTTTCTATAGGTACTGACTACTGGCTCCTTTCACTACTATCAGGAGACAGAATATACCTTCTTCACTTTACCCTGACTCCTCAGAGAGATGCCCCCTCTGTCTTATGTCATTTTAGCCTTTTCAGCACCACAGTAATGTCCTCCTGTGTCTGCTATAGGATAGTGGCCCCTGATGAGAAAAAAACCTTTATGCTGGATAGCTGTTAAATCCACTGTGAAAAGCACACAACCAGTCAGACTTGCCGTATGCCAGTAGCTTCAATAGAATACAACTTCATCAGTTAAAGGTGTGCACCTTTTGTCCAATTCTCTTTGGTAGCACTGTCCAAAGGCAAGTCAGCGTCCAGTGTTCCTCATGCATACTTTTTAAGATAGAAAAATAGTTGTGAAAACAAATGGGAGAATATAACATTCCTGTACTTTCAATTTTCTCCTTCCATTTTTCACCCAAGATTTTAATAATTACTTTACAGAGTTGTATAGACTGTAGTGTGTGTGTAAGGAATTTGCCAAGACCTATCTTACTGGAACTTTAAGCAACACCTGAACTTTGTTGTTTCTTTCTTTTTTTTTTTTTTTTTTTCCGATGATGATGTGGCATGGAGCAGGCTTAAAGAGCAACCCCTAAAGGATTTACATTCAAAATCAGGGGTCTCACAGATGAAAGATGTAAGGCTACATTTATGTGCCATCTTTTAAAAAAAATATTTTATGTTGGAATAATTTTAGACTCATATGAAGTTACCAAAATCATAGACGGAGTTCCTTTGTACCCTTCACCCAGAATCCCCCAATGATAACATTGTATATACATTACTGTAGGGTGATATCTTCTTAATGTCTATGCTTGTCAGAGAAAGAGCTGGCATTCCCTGAACCCTAATCAGAGTGCATTATGATAATAATAGTATATGTATATTATGTACTAAATACCAATAAGAGCTCTGGATAAGCACTCTTAGATACCACAACAGCCTGATGAGGTGCCATGGTCACTATCCTGGTCCCCTTTTTACATACAAAGGAACTGGGCTTCATGGGGTTGTGTGACTCGCTCAAGATCATGTGGCACTTAAGAGTCAAGACTCAGGCCCAAACTCTTAACCAGTGTGTTCTGCTACTTCCCCTATAGATCTCACTTGTGTGTTTGGGGCTCAGATCAGTACTGTAGGGCCAATGTGTACACAAAAGTAATTTTTAACTTCCTTTGTTATTGTGGGTGACCAAGGCCCTGCTCCCGGACCATCAAATCTGTGGGGCAGCTGCAAGTGTTATGCAAACAGCAATGTTGAAATGCTGAGTAGTCTCTTCCAGTCTTATTTCTGGGATACTTAGTCCCGGGCTCAAGCACTACAGTAGTGAGTTTATAGATGAACATATCTTGTGCCAAGAAGGAGTGTGAAACGGATAACTCTAGCAGATGGCCCATCTGGGCTGTGGCCAAGAAGTAGGTTCAGACCAAACCTGACACACCTGAGCACCTTTCAGAGGCATTTCCCCAAATCCCACCCTTTGTTTATAGTCCTGCAGAATCAATCCTTTCTTCAAGAGCTTTGATTCCAAATCAAATCACTGTATATCAAGTATCGCTGCCATCTGACAGCTCTTTAAATGTTCATATTGCTTCTGGGTGTACAGTGGAAAATGAAGGAGGTGTGCGGGGGAAGGTCATGCTAATCTCAGTTGTTATATTTGGTGCCAGGTACAACAGAAACCAAGGGCATTGCAGTCCAAATGACCTTTGTAACTTGATCTCTTGCATTCCATGTATTCCAGCCAAGGAAATAAACACTGGCGTATAATGCCTAAGAAATGCTTAAAACTTTTGGTTTACAAAGTGCTTTCATATTATCTGAATCTCCTCACACTCTTTACCGATGAGGAAACTGAGCTTCAGGGAGGGTAAGCAGTGTGTCTAAGGTTCCCCACTTAGTATTTAGAGCAACCAAGGTTGGGGCGTGGATCTTGGGGAGGCCCCAGCAAGGACTTTGCTGTTCTGTAGACCCAAGTTCCAGCCTCAGTCCTGTCACTGATTAGCTTTATAGTTATCTTCAGGCCTCACTTTCCTCCACTTTTAAATGGGCATAATCATCGTACCTGCCCCGTCAGGTTCTTGTGAGAGTAGAAGGATGTGATACATAAGAAGAGTTTGGCAGGGTACCTGGCCCAGGGGGATTACAGGAAATGGTAGCTGTTAGTATGAGTTTAATTCTCCATTCAATAGGAATGAATGTAGCTGCAATTAATAGAATAGTAAGTAGTGCTAACTTAAACAAAGCTGGGTTAATGTTCTCATACAAGAAGAAGTTTGAAGGCAGGGAGTCTTGGGCAGTCAGCAGCAGATGATACCATCAAAAACTCTTTGCCTCTTTTGTTCCTTTCCGGTCTCCATGGCACACTGATTTGCTGCTTCATAGTTGCAAGGTGGCTGCTGCAGCTCCATCCCCCATGTTTTCAGGGAAGAGGCGTGGCACCAATCATATTTCCTCCTTTTGTAAGAAATGCTAAAGCTTTCCAAGAGCCCCACCCTCAACCACAGCAGATTTCTGCTTTTGTCTCATTGGCCAGGACTAATAGTCTTCTGACTATTTGTAGCTGCAAGGACACTTGGAGAGTGAGCATTTAACTTTTTGAGATTGGATTGTGTAAGTGGCAACGGAGAAGGTGAATGAAAATGGGAGTAGATTGGGCCAATTGTATTCGCCACAGTTGTTCCTATTTCTCACACAATGAAATATATATATATTAAAATATGCATACACTAAAGTACACATATTTCTAGATGGCTCGATAGATATTTACTCTTTATCTTCATGAAAGCACCACTCAGATCGATATATGGAACATTCTCAGCATCCCAGAAACCTTCCTCTGTTTCCCAATCTGTCAATGTTCCTTCCCAAAGGTAAACATTCTTCTGATCTCTATCTCCATAGCTGTGTTTTGCCTGTTTTTTTATTCCATCTAAATGGAACTGTACATTTGTATATACAGTACTCTCCTCCTACTCCATCCACGGAGAATATGTTCCAAGACCCTCAGTGGATGACTGAACCATGGATAGTACCAAACTCCTATGTGTAGTATGGTTTTTCCTATATATACATTCTTTTCACTTAAAGGAAGCATTTTATGGCTTCTCTCTGGTATATCCAAATTGCCGGTGTCACTACTCTTGTGCTTTGGGGTAATTATGAAGTAAAATAAGGGTTACTTGCACATAAGCACTGCAATACCATGACAGCCAATCTGTTCACTAAGGAAGCTACCAAATGAATAACAGGACAAAAGGCATATAACAATGTGGATGCACTGGACAAAAGGATGATCCACGTCCCAGTGGGACAGAATGGAAAGGTGTGAGATTTCATCATGGTACTCAGAATGGCATGCTGTTTAAAACTTATAAATTGTTTATTCTGGAATTTGCCATTTAATATTTTCAGACCACGGAAAGCAAAACCATGTGATAAGGGGGACTACTATACTTGCATGGGGTGCGACTTCTTTACTCACCCATGAGAGCCGTCTGTTCTTTCATATAGTGGGAGTTCATTTGTTTCCTGCTTTCTCTCTGTGCATTGTCTCTGTACAGACCTGGGATAAATGGCATTATGAGAACCTGCATAGCACAGAAATGGAAGTCGGCCCTTTTTTACTTGTGGAGTGTCTTTTCCTCATAAAACCCACCCCTTTTGATTTTTTGCAAAGCTTGCCTGGGAACTGCTCCCTCTAGCACCACATCTACTTTAAAAGGAATATCTTAGGGACTTGTACGTTTGCCTTCGATGCTGTCAGCATAAAAGAATTTTCTTGAACACTTCTTCATTTGGAGAGGATGGAAAAAGAGAATAAAAGAAGGATGCTTTCTGGAAGGACATTTTTAGGCAAAGGAAAAAAGCACCAACTAAAAGCGTCATTGGGAACTTGAGCCTAGAAGCAGGCTTCAGTGCCGAGATTTATATTGGTCTTCTGTGTCCCCAACCCCCCTCCTTCTAATAGTCAAATTCAGAGCTCAGGGCTTAAGAAACTCTGTCTCTCTTGGGGCTGGGAAAACTGGTCTGAAGTTAGTCTGACTTTGAGAAGCCTTCCTCCCTGCGAGACTGTGGGTCAAAGCCAGTGTGGTATTCTTTATAAAAGTGCTCAACCCCAGAACAAACTTGAGAACAGGAATAAAGCTGATGCTTTTCAATGGAGTTTTGAGTATAAATGAAAGGGACTAGTTATTCCTGCAAGTATGGTCATGTAGGTAAATTGGGGATAAGTAGAAAAATTGCAACTATGCAGTTTGCTATAGCGGTTGGTCGTCGTCTTTCTTTAGGTATCTGCTGGTCTAATGGGATCATGTACTGGGATATTCGGCAGAGACTTATTCTTTGCTTGGCAGCTGGAGCACACTGCAAAGAGACTGATTTGGCAGCTGGGTCCTCCTCATTCACTTCCATTTAGGTCCCACATTCTTACATGTTGTGTCTGTGGACATAGGGGATTAAGTGAAAGAACAGCCTCAATCCTCTAACATCAGATGACCATCCTTGAATTTAGCAATATTTATTGCTAACAACTTTAGAATATTTCATTGTTTATTGAGTAATTTCTGTATCCTTGGTCATTGGTAGGGATTTTGCATATATTATTTCAGTTATTCCCCACAGGACCTGAGGAGATAGGATTATTCCCATTTTGAATGAATAAATTGAAGATTAGAGAATTTAACTAACCTGCTGATAAGTAAGAGGTCTAAGAAGTAGGGCCGAGATTCAACACTAGGTCTCTTTGATTCCAAAGGCCATGTCCCTTGTACTGCACCACACTACCTTTTAAATATCACCACCACCACCAGCCTTTCTGACATGCTAGTCCTCTCGTCAGCCCTTGCCTTCCACTCACACTCAATACACTCTTCGGTGTTGGTCTAATAAGGGACTGGTTTTAGAGCAACTGGAAACTGCAGATACCTTGTCACATATTTTGATTTTAGCTAGTTGTTAAAGCTTCACAGTAACACAATTATATTTTATTAAAGGAATTTTTAAAAATATTTAAAACCATAGAGCATAATGGAAAACACTGATAATGAGATATTGGTTTCAGAGGACTCAGATGCAGACTTAATTCCTGTGTGCCTCAGTTTCCCTTGTTTATAAAATAAAGAGGTTGAAGTATGTGGTTATTGCCTGTTCAAAAAATTTGAGCTTCTATGACTTTTTGTTTTTGCAATTCTAAAATGGCTTCAGAGCACAAATATTTCTTAAAGGAGCCTTATTTACTAAATGCAAATCAAGAAAAGTGGATTAACATTGGGGCTTTCAAATTTTTTTGAAAAAACTATGTTCTTTACTACTCCAAGTAGAGCTACATTTTCCATTTCATTTTCCAACCCATCATTCCCACCAAAAGAAAAGCACATAGGTTCTTAAATAATTCATATTGAAGCTTAGATTCCTTGAGGGTCTGGCAAGCTTTAATCTTGGATAAGATGATATAAAATATGCCAATAGTCAGCCCCAGGTTGCCAACCCAAATATAAATCCCTCCTTGTTCAGCATATGAATCTATAATATAAACAGTTTTAAATTATACCTGGTACTATTGAATAGAATTAAGACACTGTTAAGCAACTCTGAAAATAAGAACTAAAACGATATTATGGTCTAATCAGTGAAGAATGTCCTATGCTTAAAGAAAGTCTTGCTTCATCATTTTAGACCCAATAAAGAGAAAACTGGCCATGTAAGTGACTCAGGATCATCTCTCATCAAACATGGGCTCAATCCGGAGAAGGTCTTCATGCAAGTTCATTATTTAAAGGTAAGAACATCTAAGTGGCAGAAGCCAGTTATTATGGTACAACATTTTTTAGGTTATACATATAAAAATAAATTATCAACATTGTAATGACAGTTGACTGAGCAGATATCTGATTGCCCAATAATTAAAGCACTTCATACCCCTGAAATGAAGCACAAGTGAAAGGAAGCCAAACTATTTCCTGCCTTGTACATTTCTTCTTCCTGCTTCATGTCAGCTTTGAGGAGCAGAATCTTAAATTACTGTCTGGGTTCAACTAGAGGATGGGCATAAGAGGGAAGTATTTTAAGTTGTTCAGGCCTTTTCTGACAGCTGAGGGAGGGAGAAGCTGGACCCTTCTTCCCTTTTGGTCCCTGATGGACAACCAGGCTTCGTGTAAACAAAGGAAAGACAGGATGGTGATGTCATTAACCGATGAACTGAAAGCAAAGTAGTTGATCCTTAATTCCTAGGTCCAACCTTACTACTGCAAATATAAAGGGCAGCCTGGGACACATCAGATGGAACATTCTCGATGTGCATAAAGCATTGGCAGATGAGTTAGAATTGACTGTGTAAACATTTTTTCTGATGAGCCCATGATGGACATCTTTTTCTTCTTCCTTCCTTCCTTCTAGGGCTATTTTCTTCTCCAGTTCCTTGCCAGAAAACTTGGAGATGCCATGTATTTTTTATTTTTAAGAAAATTTGTGCATACATTTCATGGGCAGTTGATTCTTTCCCAGGTAATTTATGAGTCTGTTGTATATAGTTGGAGGGGGTGTGGTATGTGGGGACTAGATAATGTGAGTATTAAAAAATAGGGAAAAGATTTACAATTTAATGCATTGGGAAAAATGAGAAGTTAATGAAGTGAGTGCAGGGAAGTGTCGTTTCATGGAGGGTGATCCCCCTGTAGTTTTGGGACAGTCTGTGACCCAAAGCTGTTGTGTGTACAGTGATATGGATAGTTGCAAGTAAAACGACCTTATAAACAAAAATGAAACAGTTCTGCGGTTCCTCTACCTGGAATGATCTTTGAAAGGTTGATGCCTTCTTATTCTTTTGTCTCAGCTTGAATGCCACAATCTCAGAGTCACCCAGCTAAACAGATATGCATCTACCCTGTTGTTCTCTACTCTTTGCCATTTTTACTGCCTTCATTGTTATTGCCTTCATTTATAATTATATTTTCATTTATGGGTGCATTTGTTTTTTTCTAACACTTCCATTCTACATATAAGCTCATCAAGGCCAGTGCAGATTGGACTGATGGATATTTTTAATATTTGATTGTGTTGTTCATATACAGTTTCTAGGTCACATTTGTTTGGTCTACAATGTTAGATGTAAAGGTTGTGCATGTATGATTTGAATAGATGGAGGCAAGAGCATGAGAATAACAAGACTAGATGGCTATTTACATTCTCATTCTTTTGGTTGGGGGACAAGGAGATTTTCCTAAACATGTATTTGGAAAGGCAACTTGAAAAATGGCTCAGAAGTTTTATATGCTTTGTTGACTGATTAGCGGAAATTCCTACTGTCAAACACCATTCTTTCAGTGAAATTATCTTGTTTCTTTAGACACATTTTTTTTCTTCAAGGTGACCAGTTAGCCTTATTATGCTTTTGTCTTTTTGTTCCCTATGGCACGTGTTTATCTCAAACAACACTGTTATTTTTATTATTATTAATATCATTATAACATTATAATATCGTTATTAATGTTTTTTCTTTAACGTCTGTTCTTTTCCTTGCTGTTTCTATTTTATTAATGCTCCTATATTGGTATTATTTTGGTCCTTAATTTATTTCCTTTGCTTTGAAATCTTTTTATCTCATTTTGTTTCGTGATCTTATCTTTGAGCTTTCATTTTACTGAATTTATGTTCTTCTTATGATCCTGTGCTAATTTATTTTAGAGTGTAATGCATTCATGGAGAATTTTCTTCTGATCCTTGGATTATGTTTTGTTCAAGACTGGATTCTTTGTCTTTTATGTTATGCTTTTTATTTCTGTCTCTCTCTTTTGGTGGGTTTTCCCTGTATTAGTTTGCATACTTTTATTTTTCCTCATTCTCAGCATGAGTAGTACTGTTCTGACCTTTTATTTATTTTCATACTTGTTGGAATATTATCCTAGATTTCTCTCCCAACTCATCATAGACATGTTTTTCTTCCCTTCTGAGCTACAGTTTGAAGCTTGCATATTACACATGGAGGGGACGGAGAGAAAGAGCTCCATGGAGATGTACACAGTCTTTGTTTCAAGAATTTGGCTCCACTAACTCTTGAGATTTTGTTAATTGTCACCAGCCAAGATTCTTTTTACCTAATTTGGGTGTAACTTTTTCCCACTGCAGCTATTCTCAATATTCTTCCACCAATTCAGATTGGAGCTGTAGAACTTACGTAGTTCATCAGTTGTTTATTTCCCAGGTATTGCTCATTTTTTCCAAGCAAACATTTCCAGTCTCTCCCAGTCAAATTAAAAAAAAAAAAAAAGAAAGATAAAGATATTCCTGTTTCTTTCCAAATGTGTGGGTATATGTGGGATTTGCAGGGTTTGGGCAATTCACCAGTCCCAATACTGCTAAGCATAAGAGAGAGGGTTGGAAACTGTATTGGAATCTTACATTTCTTTCCTTAGTTTTCTCTGAAGTTTATACCACAAGGTTGTACTTCTTCCCTTGTTTGGTTACTGCTGGTGAAGTTTTTGCTGATTTTTTTTAAATGGATTGTGTTGCTGCTAGATAGTTATTGATGAGGAAGGCTATAATCCAGTTTCTTTCAGAAGTCCTTCAATTTCTTCTTTTTCCAATTTACTTCTTAATCTTTTTCCTTCTGAACACCCAACCTATCCAGCATTTTAGTTTTATCATCTTTCTGGCCCCAACTAAACTGTCTTCTAGAGCTAGGCAATGATTTCTTCCTGGCCATTTAGTTTCTTTTCTGTTCTTAGCCTGCAAATACTGTCCTTGCTTCAACATTTTGATTTTTTGTTTTGCCTCTCCTACCTCCCCTCCCCATGACCATGGTAATCATTCATAAAATATCTGACAGAAACTGCTAATCCTGTGTAACTATTAAGCCAATGACAGTTTGTCCAGTTGTGTTTACATACACCTGCTTTTCATTGAATACTTTCACTAAGAAATAATCACCAAATTAGCCATGTACCAAAATCAATGTATTTTTTTATATCATAATGCTTAATTTAATCTTGTTAGGTATTAATCAAAATAAGTGCTCTGGGACTGATCTAAGTAGCATACAGAAAGTAGAAAATGAAAAAAAAAATTCTGAAGAATGTATTTTTGACTGGGGTGTGGGCTTGAAACAATTACCAGAAATCTAGATAAAATTTCATCCCAGCCCACTGTCAGAACAGCAGGGTTTTTGTTGTTGTTGTTTTGCCTTTGGTTTTAATTTTTCTTTTTCAGGCATACTGTAGAAGTGGCATTTGTTGCTAGCTGACTTTGTTAGTGATTCTAGATAAATTTCAGTGTCCTAGATCCTATCAATAATCCTAGGATCAGCCTTGAAGGAAAGCCTCCTTGTCCAATTAAGATTTGTAAGTTACTTTTATAAAAGTGTCAACACACTGAAGGAAAGAGTGAAGCCGGAGGAGAGAACTGAAGGGAGGTGGTGAGGTATATGCCAATTTACAGAAACAAACAAGTAAAACAAACAAGAAACAAAGAAAAACAGGAAAATAAGCATTTCATGATTAAAAACTAGGTCTATGAAAGAAGAAAGGCCAGTTGGGCTGATAACATTGCTAGACAGTTCAATGACTGTCTGGACGAGATCAAGTGACTTCTTGGATTGGATGGGTCCCAGGACAGAAGAACATCTACCAGCACAGATGGACATTCATGTAGCATGTCTTAGAGATACTCAAGTTGTTGGGTTTTGGTGACACAATGTGATTCCCTAAACCTGTTATCCTCAGCACTGGTTGGCAGCTTCCAACTCGCTGCTGTGTGCCCTGCAGGTCTCAGCTCTGCGGCAGGAAGATGCCAGTGGCCACTTGCTAAGAGGTGGGATAGGTATCTTTCTTAAAAAATTAAGCAGGTTCTTTGGGGACCGCCTGGAATTTTCTGATATTTATACAAAATTCTGAAACATTGTGCTCTGCAGTCCTGTAAAGAAAGATCCAATTGTGATTGGAAAATGCAAAGGTGCAGAATTAGGATTAGCTCTGCCCTCCCTGCTTCTTATGCAATTAAATGATCTTCTTTGCCACTGAGTTAATATAATCTCCCTTCACATAACTAAGCATAAGTTATGGATAAATATGGGATGAGTTGAGATGGTCTAAAAGGAGATAATGAAGTGAAATTAGTAAGAAATTTTATTTATAGTAATTGGAGTTTTAAGAACCAAGAATACTGCCATTTAGCCAATGAAAACCTGCAAAGTTATCTATTAATAAATAGATCAGATTGTGATAAATTAATAACTATAAAATTATAAAAATAATGACTTTGAGAATCTCAAGCAAAAGTATTTCTTCACAATCTAAATATTGCTCTTATTTCCTTTGATATTTTTCTCCATATAATTTATCAATGCAGGTGTAAGAAGGAACTTCGAATGTGAGGCATTATTCTGTCTGGGGTTGTCCCCTTCCATCTTGACTTCATGATCCGTGCTTTACATATTAGTTTTGGTATTCTTTGTATCATTTATTTTGGGTGAAGCAGCAATAGACTCGTAAAGCCTCAGAAGCAGAACTGAGGCTGCAAGAAATAAATTTTTCATTAGTACTCTTAATATGGAGACTTTGCCTCTGGAAGAAATGGACCTAACCACCCTTAAAATTCATAGAAAAGGGACTACTGGCTTCGCCAGTGTAGTAATGGTTATGCTTAGTGCGTTGATAGAAAAAGAACACCTTGTCATACAAATTGTTTGCAGATTTCCATTCCTCTGTAATTCCATCTGTTTGTGATCTGAAGTTCTGCGCTGCTGCGTCCATCACACACTCTGGGTTAATGGATCTCACCAGAGCCCTGTGCTGACCTTGGATCTGCAGGCTTGGTTCTGGAGCGGGCATGGTGGGAGGGGGCGTCAATCTGAAGGAATGCTTATATGCATGTGCCCTATTGAAAGGACCCATTTTAAAAGATTAAAAAAAAAATTTTTTTTCAATTTATTAAAAGAAAAACCTCAAGTAGATCCCGAGAAAATTAAATATTGTTCTTGTTTGTTCCAAAATATATTTTATCAAACCTTCATATGTTAGAGGGTTAACACTGATTTAGCAAATAAAAATGTATATCTTTCAGTTAAATTTGAATTTCAGATAAACAACAAGTAATTTTTTAGTGTAAGCCCCCAGTTTAACTGAACGTCCTTTATTTTATCTGACAAACTAGTTGAGACCAAATCAAGATTCCAGAATTAGATGGACTGGAAAGATTGAACACAATATTCAAAGTGCAAATTAAATATAAAAGTGATTTTGAACATTCATATGTGAAGTTTTTTTAGGCCTATGGTATTGTGGTTATGTTTTAAGAGTCTTTATGTTTTAGAGATATTTACTGAAACATTGATTGATGGAATAATGTAATGTTTGGGATTCATTCTAAATAACACAGGAGGCAGGTAGATGGGGCAGATCGGCTGTGAGTTGGTGGGTACATGAAGGATAATTATACTCTTTTGTCTACTTTTGAATGTATTTGAAATTTTTTGTAGTAAAGGAAACAATAGATGTGTGTTAAATCATGCCTTTAGATTTAGAAAATCTATTATTGAAACATTCTAAAAGTCAAACAACTGAAGAGTTGCACAGTGGCACTATAAGAGGCTGCAGATGGAGACAGGGACTGTGAACCATTTCTGGAATTGTGACATCTTTGTTCCTCCATTGGGATATTAACTGTCTGGTTAGTCATTCGCCTTTTAATGCTGAAATTGTTCAGTTTGTAACAAGATCTCTAGGGAAAGTTCATGGACATGAGAACGTAGTTAAGTAGAGAGAGACAGCCTTTTGAAAATAGTTAAATGCAAAATGAAATAAACTATTGGGTTAAGTCAAAATAATAAACATTACATTTTTCAATTTGTTTGTGGTTTTTACAAAACAAATCTCTTTAACTGGTTGGCTCGAAGCCCTGATAAATTAATAAATTGACTGTATAGTCTAATGATTTCAGCATCAGCCTAGCTTCTCTAGCAGGTGAGCTGTCAGCAGCTGGGAACTCTCGGTCTCTGGCACGACTCCTGGAAGTTATTCACTGATAGACATCTTTAATGGTTTGCTTTTTTCTTATGCCAGGATTTCCTTCAAATGCTGTTGGAGAACATCCCAGAAGAAAAAAGGTAAGGATCAATTTAGGAATTAAGAGCCCAGTTTTACTTTTAATGTTAAAAATGACCCCGCCATTGTTTGGCTCGTTACAACTGAGAAAGTTCAGTCTTCCTCTCGATAATTGTGGGGACCTAGACCAGTCAGCAGGAGTCCTAGTGCCATCAACCGAACTTAGAAATTGGCCCACGTATATGTTGGGAGCCAGCAGGCGCAGTGAGGAGCCCCAGAATCAGGAGCTCCCAAAGTGATATATGAGGCGAGCCAAGGACAGACTTGGCTGCTGTGGAAAAGAATGGTGAAGAAAGTTCTAAAAGTTAGAGTGGCTTTGGTTAACATACCTTAACATAAGGAAACTATTTAATTGAAGGTAAAAATGTGGTGTAGTAATAAGAACCTGGAAGTTGAAGTCAAGTTCTTCGAGGTTCTATCCCCAGCTCTGTCCCTTCCCAGCTGTAACATTTAGAGCAGGTCACTTCATCCTTCAAAATTTCAATTGTCCACACTCTCTGGCAGGGTTTCACGGAGGATTGCAGGAGACAATGTATATGAAAAGTCGGTGCTCATTTAATGATTGGTGCAGTTATAATAATCATCATCTTCTGTGTATCAGGTACATATACAGGATCTGTGTACAGTAGATCATTGGATCTTCTACAGCACTTCTCCCCTCCCCCTCTTCCTTTATTATTATTACAAGCCAACACTCTGAAGAGGTTACTATATGCAGGTATTCAGTAAATCTTCCAGATGACACTATCTAGTGCATTGTGTTTCCATCCCTGTTTTACCAGTAGGAAGGCTGAGGTACCAAGGTGCTGAGTGTGCAGCCGGGGCTCTCACAACTATATGTGGCAGGGCTGGGATTTGCTCCCAGGCAGCCTGTCTCTGCAATCTCTCCTCTTATCCACAGTGTTCCAGATGAGGAAACTGAGGTTCCAGAGGTTAAGTAACTTTCCAAGATCCCTTAGTTAGCAAGGGAGCTAGCGCAGATTGTATCGCAGTCTGCCTGGCCCTCACTCATGCTCTTCGTTGAAGGTGTCCACTTTTATTCTGGCTGACCACCTACAGGAATTCATGGAGGAGGTTTAAGACTGACATCAAAGTTTAGTTTAGATTCATCCCAACCCTTGCCTTCTCATTTTCTATCTTAATTTAGATGCTAAAAGTGAATACCCTGAAACATAATTTCTAATAGCAAAGTTAGTATTCAAACATTAAAGGGGCATCTTGAGAAATTAAACATTTCTTTGAAGAAGAGTCCATACAACTCTCCTTTCTAGCCCACAGTTTTAGCCATGTTTTTATGCTAGGAACAGATTTTCAAATGTGGAAATGAGTTATTTCACACAATCAACTTAGAGCCATACAAGGCCAGACATGCCCATATCGATGATCCTGTCTTACAGGCAGTCAATTTTGGGGGTTTTAAGGATAAGGTGTCAGGGCTTATGCTACCAGGAGGTGACATGATATTCAAGGGAGGATCCAGGGGCCATGAGGATGTGGAGGTTTTTTTCTAAGCATTAGATTTTTTTCTTGTTTTTTTTTTTTGTTTAAACTTTCCATATTTCTCCTTCTACCTTCTACCTCCAGTTCTTGCTTCAGTAGTTGGGAGTGTTATGGTTAGGCGGCAGCTGCTGCTGCTGCTGCTGCTTCCTTCTTCTTCCTTCTTCCTTCTTCCTTCTTCCTTCTTCCTTCTTCCTTCTTTCTTCTTTCTTCTTCTTTCTTCTTCTTTCTTCTATCAGATAGGAACTCAGAGAGAGAGAGCAAATCAGTGCATTATACAGAATTAACATAGCCATATTATTTGAGAATTTCCTTAATTTCTACCTTATTCATGCCTTTTGATGCTGAAGGAAGCCCTGTCCATGGAGATTGCATGGGGCTATAGTCATTGGCCAAGATAATTAGCTTTTTCGGGAGGCTGCTGGAAGGAAGTGTGGCTTGTTTTAAAAGATTTGAAATGTTTCAGGTTTACCAGCTTTTCTTTTTAGCAGATATACAGGTTTTCTTCATGAAAAAATCACATCGGATGTGGTCATTATTTCTAAAGTCAAGAACAATCATTTACTTGCAGTATTTTTTCCCTTTTTTTTTTGTACCTGCCCTGGCATAACTTTCCAGGTCCTCTGATAGAATGGAGGCATTTCCTTAGGAACTAGTGCAGAGGGAAGGTGGGGAAGAAGGAAAGAAAATTAGTAGAAAATTGATACCAAGAGCTGTTTCTGAGTAATGACTATGCATTTTTTCAGAATAACTTCTTAGGGCACAGATACAGTAATTTTCATGGAAGGAACTAATTGAGTGTGTAGTTTGGAAGTCTTTCTTTTTATCCTCTTCCTAATAAGGTTATGGAGTTCATTGGATGGCCCCAAGCCCTCTGGCTCTGGGGGACCTGGATTTTATCATTGTGAATATTTATTGAGGTGACACACTGTGGGCCACAAAGAGACTTTTATTGTGATTGTGGAAGTTAAGAGCAGCATCTCTGTTTAATGGTAGCCAACGACCACCAACTTTCCCCCTTTGAGAGATACCCTCTCTCAGGATCATGTTTTGGCTAGCAGGTTAAAGTTTCTTTTAAAAATTCTTAAAAGTTAAGGCAGTTTCATTTCTACAGTAAACTCTTTCAGCAGGTATACTGGAATATTTTTTGAAACTCAAACATCTTCTTTCCTGCTGACTAACCTCAGAATCTAATTCACCTATTGAAACAGACTATTTACCGTTTACCTATGCAGCATATTGTACCAATTTTATCTAGGTCTCCAAAGGCCCCACACCTATCCCCGGAGCCTCTAATCTTTGGCCCTGTTGCAAAATGATCCTCAGGCACATCTGTTAGGCACGTGAGCTATTCTGAATAGGGCAAGGTTTTTAAGATTAGACCAGCCAGTCAGTATTCAGGGGTCAGTACCCTGTGTCATACTACCTCTGCGTGTTCTCTTGCTTCGATTAATTTAACATTCTCTCTTGAGCACCTCCCATACCAAGCTCTAGGCTAGACACTAGGACAGCAGTTCCCAACCTTTTTGGAACCAGGGATAAGTGCCCCTATGAAGATCTAATGCCTGATGATCTGAGGTAGAGCTGAGACGGTAATGCTAGCACTAGGGAGCAGCTGCAAATACAGATGAAGTTTTGCTTGCTCGCCTCTTGCTATGTGACCCGGTAACCTGCACTAGGGAACAGAAAGGAATAAATTTCATGCCTGGCTCTCAGGGAGCTCACAGTCCACTGCTGAAAACATACATGGAACAGATCATTAAGACCCAGGTAGGAAGTATTCTGGGGTACACAGAGGAAGGTGTACCTCCAGCCTTCAGGCAAAGAGGTACCACTGAAGGTTTTAAGTAGGGGAGTGCCATCGGCAGACTGGAAAGATAGATGGTAGTGTAGAAAGTAGATGGGGGCAGGGAGAACTAGAAGTCAGGAGATCAATTAGAAATCAATATAGCAGTTCACTCACAAGATGAAGAGCTGGAACTACAGCTGGGATGGCAGTGGTAGCCGGGGGGTTTGAGAGTAATGAGCAGATCTGAGAGATATTTCAGAGAGGTGCCACAGATAAGACTTGGTTGATGGGTTGTGGAAGTTGAGTGCAGGAATGCAGCAAGAGCCTGACCTTCCCTTCTTGGCCACTCAATCATACTCCGAAGTTGACCTATACGTACATGGGCGGCTGTTTTGTCTTGGGAATCGGTGTGGCACAGAGGAAGTGAGTGGGAGGGGAAGTATTTGAAAATGGAAGTGGGAAGATGAGGAACTGTGTTTTCGACATCTTCAGAGAGAGGTTGCATTTAAAAGCTGATGTTTTATGAGACCAAGGGAAGGAAAAGCTAGAAGTGCTTAGAAAGAAATCCAGACAAATCCCAGATGCTGGCCTGCCCTGACAAAAGAGTGCTTTAGGGAGTACCTTAACCAAGGTACCTGCCACCTGATATTCCAACAGTATCAACAGCTACCAGTACTTTCTTTGCTCATTACATCTTGTGTTTGTGTGTGTGTGTGTTCCTATGCTGGTTTTAATTCCATACTTTTCCACCTCCCTAGCACCTCTACGGAACTAGGGAATACTCGTTTATAAATGTTACATCAGCAACCTTCATTATTTACCCAAGCACAAATAACTTTTTTTGATTAGTAAAATAAATAACCATGTGCAAAACATTGAGATACACACTATTTGTATCCACATGTAGAGAGGACACTTAAAAACATACATTACTAAAATTTAAAACCCACACAGAAGGTGAGTCGCACTCCAGGACAAGAGCATTTTCCATTTCAGACCTGAGCACTGATGTTTCCAGAGCTTGCCTCCATTCAGTACCCGCACACCCATTTATCCTTTATCTCATGTGGGAGTTGCTAGGCCATGTGCTCTCCTCCAGAGGCATGGATAGAATGTGATCTTTAGAATCTCAAAGGGCTGAAGATGGGACTCGGGGAAGGATAAAGACATTTATCCTGATTAGCGACCAGGTGATAGACACAAGAAGCAGACAGGGCCGATACTCAACTCCCCATCCTCATCACTCCACCCTCAAGGATCAACCAAATGAGCGGCAACAACGCCATTTTCACACAAGCCAGGGTCTATTTCTATGTACTTTAACATCACAAAGAGAGGAGCAATTGATCACTTTCTTGGCTTCTAATCAGCATTTTTATAGCCCACAGGGACTAGAGAGGGACCTCTAAAACACGGAGTTGCCTTACAAGATTTAGGAGTCCAGCAAAGGAACTCTCTAGCCAGAGGTTTGACCCAGCTGCTGCTGCAGAGACCCCAGGGCTTCAGGCAAGAGGCAGAAGTGCCGCTCATGGGCACCAGTCTTTGGAGGGTATGCAGCCACAGCCTGTGCACTTTTAGCTGGCTGTAGAAAATCAATTTTCATAGTGATCAGACATGCAGAAGAGTAATTTCCTGTAAGTCCTGGGTCCCAAGGAGGTGGAAGTGTGTCTGCTTGTCTGTCATGATGATTTAAGCCACATGATCTCAGGGGGAAATGGTCACCATTGGCTTAGACCCTCCGTGTCTGAATTTGAAAAAAGTCAACTTTTGCTTTTACCACTGCCATGTCCAGACCTAAACATTTTCTCATACTGTTATCTCAAGAGTTAGGACCAAAAAGCAGAAACTACATATGTGTTATCTTTTTTTTCCTAAAACATACAGTTTTCTTCCTTGAAAATTAAGCCTTTTTGCACAGTCTCTCATAATTTCCTTGGAAGTAAGGCCACTTATAGTATCCTAAAGCAGGGGGAGTTAATGCTTTCATCTTCTCAGAGTTTAACACCTTGTGCCACGTGAGCAATCCACAGACAGGTGTAGGTGCAGTGCGATGTCTGCACTGATACCAGGAGTCCAGAAACCCTGTCTTGTCTTCAGCCCTTTGTCTTGGTTGATGTTGGCCAGTCTTCTTATGCTACAGTTTCTCCATCTGCTAAAAAGCCCGATAACAATTGACACCCACTTCACAAGGATATTAGGAAGAATGAAGTGATAATGGTTATAAGATGCTTTGAACCTTTCCAAAGGAAAGTGATCTGAAAACACATGTTCTCTTCCCTCAAGGGGGAGTGTCTTTTGCTTCTGGATGCAGCTGAATGATGAACTCGCCTGCCCTCACACTTTCGCCCCCGCCAAGGGTCTTCCCATCTTTTCAGAACTCCAATCCAAGGATAGAGGAATAGGGCAGCCACAGCAGGGACCAGGCCATATTTTGCAGGAGAAAATGTGAGCAAGAAGGAGGGGTCAGCGTTGCTTGGAGCAGGCTTGTCTGCTCCATAAATCACAAAGCTATGTATTGTTACACTTGAATTTGGCACAGAAAGAAAAGGGGGAGCTTTGCAGCCAGACGACACAGTTTAGTTTTGAATACCAATTGTGTAGCCTTGGATAAGTCCCCTAACCTCTCGGAATCTTTATTTGTGCATCACTCAGATGAGGATAATAACATTGGTCTTGCACAGATATTGTAACATTTAAATGAGATTTTATTTGTAGTGTGTGGTACACATAGTAGGTGTTCAGTAAGCAACAGTTACTCCTTTTAAACCTTTACTTGGTGGTGTATAGAGGAGTTTTGTTTGTTTTGTTTTTAATGCTATTATATAACAGTAATTATGTGTGCAAATACAAAACATGGCAAAGCAAAATTTGTCTTGATACTTTCCAATGAAATAATCCTCACAGTTGGCCTGGCCGGTTGTCCAGGTTGTAGACTGTACATGAGCATATACGTTCTGTGGAAGGCTGTACTGCAGAGAGTGATGGGCTCGTTATCCACACACCATCTCTCACCCCTCCTACAGGACTCACCCAGGATTGCCTTCCACTTTGAAACCCTGCATCCCACCTCCATTTAGGCCTCCTCTCATTACCTATTATTTGAACACATCTACAGCCCCTTGCTTAGTCTCCCTGCCTCCAGCTTCTTTTCTCTTAGTTATTCTTCCTTGGCTCCATTCTGTTCATGCCATTCTGTAGTTTTGCTTCAGAGTTTCCTTGATGTGGCCAAGGCTTCTTGGCAGGACCTTGGGAACCTCACAGGACACCCCATTTCCCTTCCCTCATTCTGTGTGCTAGCCAGCTGACCATGGCTCTGAGCTCCTGCCTCTGCTCTCCTTACCCTGCCTGTGCTTGCATTCCATTTCCACTGGTCTTGCCCCATCGTTTAGGACAACACAGCCTTCCTCCATGACAGTTCAAGCCTGCCTCCTTTACGAAGACTCCCCTAATGCCCCTCCTGTTGTCCTCCTTCCTGGCATCCCACCTGAAGCAGTGAGAGCCCCTTGCACACACATAGAGTCAAGCACAGGTAGCATTCTGACTTGTGTCCTCTTATGTCCCTGTCAGACAGCATGGCCCTGGGATTTCCCATCTCAGCCTCCCACAGAACCTTATATTTGGTAGGTATCCACCGAATGTTTGCCACATAGAGAAGACTCCAGTGAAGACTTAGATCTCCCACAGTAACATTCCAGCACTCACCTTCCCATCTCCTCCCCATGCCACTCCTACAGAGGGGTCTTCCAGCAAAAATTCCCCAAGGGAAATTTATGTCCGTGTCCTCTTACGCACTCTTTCATGGGGATGCACAACAGCTGTTTACTATCTTTCATAAAATCACTCGGAAATGGCTATGAAGTCACTCTCCAGACTTCTCTACTTCAGGATATTTAATCCCAGTTCCCTTGACCTCCCTCTTGGATCCAGTGTGCTTACCTCTTTGATTATCTTTCCTGTTCTTTTCCAAATTCTTTCTAAAATCTTTCTCTTAAGTTGAGGAAGGTTTAAGAATGCCATTTTCCTGGAATGCTACAGCACAGTAAAGCTGAGGTCAGAATCAGCCTCCTCTTGCTAAAGCTTTCCTGAGTATCCTTTGAAAGACAGGAGACTGGAGCTTTTGGCCCCATGGCCCTGGACACAGGAGCATCCCTTTCTGGCTAGAAAGGAAGTAAACGAATGGGCCACTTAGAAGCACCAGTGAAGGAAGGACAGGGAAGAAAATGGGCCTTGTCTTTAAATCAGGGTAGACAGTATAGAGCACCTACAGGACCTTCACAGCTGCTCAAGCCCTGGGGTGGGAACTTGACCCCAACAAATGACTGCACCCCTACACACACATGCCAGACAAGGTGGGGGATGATCTGCATTCATTTCAAATAAGGCATCTTGCCCTCAACGAAATTATAAAATTTATCTTACCTTCCAGCCTTATACTTGCCACAAAAGAACAACTTCAAGTCTCCTTGGACACTTATCTAAGTGTCCCCTTCAGTCCAACTTTCCTTCTGCTGGCAGAGCAGTTATGTCAACCTTTAAAGCTATTTCCAGCTCCCCTCCCTCTGCGGCCAACCAAATAAATCAAGTTCAAGAAAGAATCAATGATCTCAATGTAAAGTGCCCTGAGAGCTGCCCTTTCTTGTCCAGTCACCCCTGTGCCAACCCCCCGCCACCTGTGTGTGTGTACACACTCACAGACACATGAGTGCACATGTGCATGCACACACGAGTGCGCACACACACCTCATACTCATAACTTACAGAGGGGACTTGGCCATTTACATTGAGTTTGACACTGTTAAATGACAACAAAAAAGTAATGGAGAAAGGTCCAGGGATGGTGGCACCTGGCTTTTTATACAAGGCATATCCAGGATCATCAGTGAATCTAGAAACTGGACAAGTGGCCATGGGAGGGAGGTTGCCATCTTCCTCCAGAGATTCACTTCTGCCTCTCTTTTTGGCATGTCGTCTCACAGATGGGCATCATCTTGAACATGAATCCAAATCATTTTCCTTGCATAGTCTCTCTTTCCCTCTGTGTATTTTTTCTGTTTTGAAATAGCAACGGTCACTTCTTTCAGTAGCCTTTGTTTTTGCCCTGGCCAGGGAGGATAAAATGTACCAGTGACATGCTTCTCCCTGGGAAAGAAAAGGAAGGGAAAGTACCAATAAGTCCCCTCCTTCCAGTCCCCACCTAGGCCAGCTCCCTGCCTCCTTTTTTCCCTGAACCCAGCAAGGCAAGGTGAGCACTGGTCCTTCTACACCTTAGCAAATGCAAACAGGGTCCATCTTTCCACAACTTCTCTTACAATTCCAAAAAGAGTGGAAGGAGATAATATTATACATAGAAAATGTACTATATACAATACAAACTAGAAAAGATACACATTTTAACAACTTGGGAATATCTTATTGGGAAAGGTGATTATTGTCTTAAAAAGGGATCGTTTTTATTGCTTTAACAGTAAAATGTGTTTTCATTCATTCAAATAAGATCCATTGGGATCCTTTTTTACACCAAGAACTGTTTCAGGTGCTGGGTTATGAAGTGAGCAAGACAGGGGTGGACCCTAATCTCAAAGAGCTTCTATCTAATGAGGAAACAGTTAAAAGTCAAGTATCCAAAAAAATCAGTCAGAAACCATGGCACGGAGGACAGGGAGCATGGTGGATGTGACACAACCTCAGGGAAGGCCTCTGTGAGTGGAGAGACTAGGCATGAGTGGGAGTTATCCAAAAATGAGAGAGGAATTGCTTCAACTTCGGGAAGACACAACCTAAAGGCCATTGACCCTAAATACACTGGATACTTAGTACATCTAAGGAGAATTCGAATCAACAGGGCGTGAAACCAGAATTATTTCAAAGCTGACTTTGGACCAGACATAACAAGCAATTATAATATTTCAAATAAAGCAGAATATGAATCTGCTTGAAAGCAGAGGCCATGGAAGCCTCTTCTTTCCATGCATACAAGCTTCTCTCCAATAGTGATTTGTATCATTTTTACTTGTCATAGCTCATCGTCACTATAAAGTTCGAATTTCATTTGGATGCACTAAGTGTTGTAATGTTCAGGGTTCACTTTGCTGCACCATCTCAGGAAGTCATCAAGTCATCAATGTGTCTTATGAACATGACCTAGTCTCCCCAAATTGGCTCCCAGCCAAAAAGTCCTTCTCAGGGCAGGAAGGGCACTTATCATGGTCTGCCTCTGTGCTTTAGATTTCATCCTACTGACTGAAGATAAGCTGTACTGATTGTGACCAGGTCCCCTTCCACACTTTAACCTATGACAGTGTTGCTCTTTAGAGAACAGATACTTCTCCAGAAGATCAGTGCTGTGCTGTGCCTGAATAGTTAGAGAAACCATTCTGTGTCATCAGTACTCTGTAACTTTTAATCCTTGTTGTTCTTATTTTATTTTTAAAGGCTTGAGTTGTCTGTTGAAAGCATCTTTCGAGACTGGCTTGAGAGTTCCGGAATACCACAGGTGAGCTCCGGATAACTGCTACAGGGGGGGCAATGGAGAAGAGTTTGCCACTTAGTGTGTTAGTCATGATAATGTTTTATTTATATATTTATAAATATAAAAGTAATCGTCTTTCTGAGTTGGAGTATCCCTAAGTCAGGAAAATGATGGTCTCCCACCCCTTCTCAGCCTGCCTCAGGCCTCTGCCTCAAGTGACCTTGTGTCATAGGTGGACATGCTGCTCTCCCCTGAACTGTGTGTAAATGAGCTCTTGCAAAACGTGGTGTATATTTTGGGTGGCATTACCAGGCCACAGTTCAATGCCACCAGTGGGTTTGTAGTTGGCCTCCAGTTCTGCTCGTTGGATGCAGCCAGTGAGCCTTTAGCTTTCTACTGACCTGGCCTTTTTATGGTTTCTCTTATCATTTCCTGGTGCTGCTGCCTCATGACTTCCCCCTTGAGTTCTCTATCCCTGCCTCAGGCTGGTCTCTCATATGAATGAGCTTTCTAGATTCATTTCTGTCTTAAGGACTAAGACCTTCCCTGCTGATGGTTTTGCTTTCCCCCTTCCTTTCAGCCCCCGGGCAATGCTGCAGGAGACAATTCCCAGCCAGTCCGAGGGCTCCAGCTCTGTGTCTGTGGGAATCACCTGGCCTGGAGTCTTCTCTCTATCTCCCCACCCCCCTAGACTGTACTTCCTGAATCCTAGAGCGAATCAGTGGCCCCTTACTAGCCTGAGTGCTATCCCACTCTAAAGCCTGAGTCCTGGGAAGTCCCAGGGTGGCATCTTGGATGGGGCTGGTCAAAGGACTCTGCAGGCCTGGAGCTTTTCTAGTTGGGGCCGCCCCCAGTGTGGCTGCAGACCCATCATAGTAGGCCCCCCGGTCTGAGTGGACTCCCACAGCGGTGAGAAACTACCCTGGACCCAGGCAAGCAACCTCATTAGCTTGCTCGTTTCTGGTTTCATGGCTGGTTATATGAGCTTCCCCTTGGAAGTGTCTCAATGTCAATGAATGTCTGTGAACCATGAAATTAAGAAACAGGAGGGGCTACTCTCCATTACCTTTTTATCCCCCTCCTCAAATCTTTGTCCTGTTCTACACAGGATAATGTCGGCCACCAGCCACCAAGACTCATTCCTAAGAAAGACTTTGGTTCAGGAATGTGTGTCACCTGTTACAAGTTACTTGTTTGACCCAGTTCTTCTTGGAGCAAAAAAAAAAAAAAAAAAAGAATAAAATCCTGAGCCCTAAAAAGGCCAAACAAAGCAAGGGTGGGTAAGGCAGCACCTGGTCCTGGAAGGAAGTGCTTTCAACTCATGTATTATAATGAGCTCTTGTGCTTTCTAAGATGGTCGCTTCCAAACCAGGCTGCTTGCTAAGTACAAATATCTTGGGGAAACAAGGTTTCAGTCCTTCTGATCCTAAAGAGCAAGCCTTGCCCTTGTTTTAGAGGGGGGTGGAGGCATCCCCTGAAGCCATCTGCCTGGTGTTTACTGGGCCAGGCTGTAGCATGGCTCCTAGACATTCTTCTGGTGGCCTGGGCTGGGAAGAGCTGGGAGCTCAAGAGAGCAGAATCCTGAATTTCCTGGCTCCAAACAAGGCCGCTGTGTTCGGCAGTTAGCCCCGAGGGAAGAGAACAGAAAGAGTCCTTAATCCATGCCCAGAAGCAGGCGCACCCCACTTGGCTGTAGCACTGGGGCTGACCCTCTTACTCCCAGGAGGCTCATAATTTCCCCTGAAGAGGTGGAGGCTTTGCCACCAGGAGGAGGCTTTTGCTTTTCATTAAAAGGGGGAGGAGAACCTGGAGGGGAGAGATTTGCCTCTGAGCGGAATGTTTCTTCCAAAGGTCTAGTTGCATTAGTGACAGCTTAGAGTGTAGACAAGAATCTCTGCTATAAACTGACGAAACCTGCTGTCAAAACACAGCCAGGTGCAACGAGGCCAACCTGGCTATAAATTGTCTTTAAGACCCAACTGGTATTTCCTTGGGTGCTTAACTGTTGGGTAAAAACAACAGCCTCAGACAGAAAAGACCCTGATTTAGTGCATATCTTTTCATTGGTGAATAATCAGATGGCATCTTTTCATCTCTTTACCCTTTTCTGCCATTATTTATATGGTCAATGATGATTTACCTGCTTGCAGCCTTGTCACGCTCCTTGTGAATTCCAAGGACTCTGCAAGGGCTGGGACCCTCTGGTAGCAGGAGCCTGGCAGTGAATGGGACACCTTGTCCTTTGTCTCCATCATTATAATATAAAGTTACTAGTGTGCTTAGCCTGGATTGACAACCAGAGCACTGAAATCACTTCAGTACTCTTTTGTTCTTGTTAAATATTTCTGTCGTCCAGCAATTGATTGAAGTCATTCATGACAAAAGAGTCACGTTCTACCGGTGAAGTTTTCATTCCACAGGTTACAGAAGCTTTTTGTCTTCTCTCAGGAAGGCTTGCCTTATGGTTGGCCTCAATTTTCCTTTTTGGCCACATTGAATGGAAATCATTTTTTAAAATGTGGAAATAGCTTCAGCAGCAATAAAAGTAAGCATGAACCCCAAAGAAGTAAAATAAATTATATCCAAAGAACACCCAATCCTCTATACCGTTGGCATTGCAAACAGATTTAAAATTGATCATAGCATTGGCATTATAGATTATTTCCTTTAAGATTTTTTTGATTATAGAAGTATTATATGTTTTAGAATATTAAGAAGTTTATAATAAAATAAAAATGACCCAAAGATAACTTTTAAAATAAATCCTTTCGGTCATTTTTTGGTATGAATATATAGTTTACCTTTTTCTTTGTCTCTCTTTTTAAAAATAATGTTTTCTCTATAGCAAGTTCAAGCAATAGCAAAATATAAAACAAAGCCCTTGCACCCTTCAATCTTACCCCCCCAGAGATAATCCATGCCTGTTAACAGTTTGGTATTCTTCCTTCCATACATTTTCTGTGCTGTATAGCAAGTAGGTGCATTTCCTTTTAAACAAAACTGGAATTTTATTACCCAAACTTAGAGTCTTCATTTAAAAATATATACTAAGCAAGTGGTGTTGGGAAAACTAGACAGATACATGCAAAAAAGAAAAAAGAAAAAGAGGAAGGAAGGAAGGAAGGAAGGAAGGAAGGAAGGAAGGAAGGAAGGAAGGAAGGAAGAAACAAAGAAACAAAGAAAGATTGGACCACCTTCTTACACCATATGCAAATATAAACTTAAAATGGATTAAAGATTTAAATGTAAGGCCTGAAACCATGAAACTCCTAGAAGAAAACAGGTAGTAAAGTCTGGTATTGCTCTTAGCAATATCTTATTGGATATATCTCTTCAGGCAAGGGCAACAAAAGAAAAAATAAACAAATGAGACTACATCAAATTAAAGAGTTTTTGCACAGCAAAGGAAATCATCAACAAAAGGAAAAGTCAGGCCACTGAATGGGAGAAGATATTGCTAATGATACATCCAATAAGGGGTGATGTCCAAAATATATAAAGAGCTCATACAACTTAACACCAAAAAAAAAAAATCCTATTTAAAAATAGGCAGAGGACTTGAATAGACATTTCTCCAAAGAGAACATGCAGATAGCCAATAGACATACAAAGGGCTCAACATCACAAACCATCAGAGAAATGTAAAAAAAAAGTCAATGAGATGTCACCTCCCACCCATCAGAATGTTTGTCATCAATACATCAACAAATAACAAGTGCTGGAGAGGATGCGGAAAGAAGGGAACCCTGGTACACCTCTGATGGGATTGTGTAGTCACTATAGAAAACAGTATAGAGATTCCTCAAAAAATTAAAAATAAAGCTGCCATATGATCCAGCAATTCCACTTCTGGATATTTATCCAAAGAAAACATAAACACTAGTTTTAAGAGTTATATGTACCCCTATGTTCATTGCAGCATTATTTACAATAGCCAAGATATGGAAGCATCCTAAGTGTCCATCTTTAGACAAATGGATAAAGAAGTTTTGATATATTATGTACAATAGAATATCACTCAACCATAAAAAAAGAATGAAATCTTGCCACTTGGGACAACATGGATGGACCTAGAGGGTATTATGCTAAGTGAAATAAGTCAGAGAAAGACAAATACCATATGATTTCACTTATATGTGGAATCTAAAAAACAAAACAAATGAATAAACAGAACAAAATAGAAACAGACTCATAGAGAACAAACTGATGATTACCAAAGGGAAGAGTGGTGGGGGCATGGTAATAAAAAAATAGTCCATAGTTTACTTTGTTCTTTACCAGCTGTGTGACTTCCAGCAAATTTAACAAAAAAAAAAAAAAAAAAAAAAAGGCAACTGTTAGACTTTTATATTTGTCAAAAAAATCAGTTTCTTCTACTTGGGTTATCACAATTATTATGCAAAAAAATGGATTTTATTCTATTTTACTCTCGATTATGATGGTTATTATATTTGCCTGATTACCCAAAATGCTAACTAACTGAAGAATTAACATTATATTTAGTACCTCACCAATTTTAGAAGTAGGAAATTATAAATCACCATATTTAGTCTGTATAAAAAGGAATCTTACATCTAATAGTCTACAATATTTATTCACCCAAGAAAGCATGCATTAAAAGAACAGTAAGAGATGAATATTCAGTGTGCCATGTGGGAACTTTGCTATATGATTTCCATTACAGTTAATAAGTGTTTGGTAACTAAGTCCCTGTGCCTCTCTAACCCTGTATATGCTCCTAATGGCTAGACATAAAAACGGAGTGATTCAGGAACTTTTAAGCTTTCTGAATTAGCGCTTGTCTTCAAAAAATAAATGAAAGCAAAACACAAAGGAAAAAAAAAAGCCGTTTTCCATATTCCTTGATATAATTCAAGAGCAATAATTTTTAACAGCTGCATAGCTTTCTAATGAATAGTACCATAATTTAATTTACTCAGACCCTGGCTGTTGGAATAGCAAACATTATTTGTAAGAAAGATGCCCATTCTGCTAATTCGACAGTTCTATAAACAGATCTTGATTTCTTTTCATCTCTGCCCAAAGATCTTCATCACCCCAATCCACGTGTACATATATGCCAATCTTCTTTTAAAACTTTTATATGCAAATATTTAAGAAGTATATATTTTCCCATCTAGCCCTTTTTTCTGTACTTCCTTATTTTCATTGCTGCAGAACTCTCTGACTTCTCCCTTGCTTTGATTCCCTGCCCATATTGCCAGATCCTGATATCCTTTTGTACATAAAATTTTTAAATTTTCTTTGCTTTCCTAGCACCTCCCCCAGTTTTTTATTATATTTTGCTTGGGCTAGTGCAGTAGTTAATTGGTGTTTTAGCCACCAAACTAGCCCCCTTTCCATCATCATCCACATCAGTATAAGTGAACTTGTCGTAAACACAGCTGAGATCCATCCTCACCAGAAACCTTTCCCCATTAGCAATACATTTAGAACAAACTTGGTCTGCTTTTTCAGGCCATCAACAGAACTTCCCCAAACTACCTTTTTAAACTTTATTTGCTACTACTTCTACCATAATTACCAGTCTCCAAATATTGGTGAGCTTTACCACTAGCCTTTCTTTGTACATACCCTGTTTTCTTCCTTGGACTGCTTTCCTTTCTCTGCATTTAGCAAATATCATAACTTGTCTTACGCTGTTGCTATTTGTATTTGTCTGATACATCCCCTCCCCCACCCCTGGAAACAAAGGTTCTATCTGACTCATCCTGGTCTTATCTGCTGTGGTGTACTTGGTAGAGATGCTTACGGGCTCACTGTCCAATACAGTAGATACTGGCCACACATTGTTGTTAAGCACTTGAAAAATAATCTAGTGCACCTGGAGGGCTGAATTTTTAATTTAATTTAATCTAAATTTAAATTTAAAATCTAATAATCCAGTTATTATTGGAGTAACTTAGGTATGTGAATGAATGAATCTACTTTTTCAGCATAAATTTTATGAAATCAGAATACAGACCAAGCATTTCTGATTAAAATTCAGCACCCAAATTTTGGACTGTGAAAACACGTCAGATTTATAAGAGTTAGTACAGAAAAAAGAAGGTAAAGTATCTCATTAATCGTTTTTTAAATATTGCTCACATGTTGAAATAATGTTTTAGATACCCAATAAATTGAATTATTATTAAAATTAATTTAGTTGCTACATTTACTTTCTTAATATGGCAGCTAGAAAATTTTAAATAATAAATATGGCTTGCATATATTCTTACTGAATGATGCCACTATAAAGCTATAGTTGAATTAAAGTCTGAATGTATAATGCCTTAAAATCCCTCACCTTATAGGCATTATTTTGTCAAATATACGGAGAAATATACGGATAGAGCTGACCAATCCATAGACACCCTTAAATCTTCTGTGACAGCACAGATGATCGTAATCCATCTATGGGAGAGCTGGTTCACAGTGGGCACTCAAAAGGGCAGGAACAAATTAGCTTCGCTTTGGGTCTTAATTTCCATTCTGAAGTGACCTGTTTCCCAAGGTACTAACAAGTAGCCTACAGACGCCCAGAACACTCACAGCCCTTCTGTGGTTCCTCCTACTACTCTCTGGGGAAACTGCTCAGCAGCCATCAAATGGCAAAATAATAGGCAGCAGTGGCATCAGCAAGGGTAGAGATGGCCGGTAACAGCCGACCACATATAGTGTCCTGAAAATAAACGGAAATCCACTCAAGCTCCCAGACTTGCTCCTGAATCCCAGAATTTAGAACAGCAGGTTATTGTGCCATCTTGGAAAATGTCACTTCTTTCCAAGCCAACACCTGCAAGTTGCCAAAGACCGCACAAGCAAATGATGGAAAACTTTTAACTCTTGTAGGGAAAATGCTGTAGTCACAAAATTGAGGAAACTTGATGTAAGAGACTTTCTGTCATTGGAATTCTTAGCACTGAGAAATCCAGGTGGTTTAATAAGGGAAAGCTTGTAGACTTCTTATTGGTACACATTATTTAGTATTAAGAACATAATTCTAAGGCCCATTAGGATGCTCAGTCTCAGTGGTATCTATAAGAATTGTACCTTTAATGATCATTCAAGAAAATTGAGACTAGTTATTTTGCAAATTCCAGAGAAATTATATTTTTAAATTTTATGTGCTTTGAGATTCTTGGTGGGGTTTTTTGTTTGTTTGTTTTTTGTTTGTTTTTATGTCGATAAAAGCAGTTGTCATAATGTGCCGTGCTTTTGGGCTCCTAATAATTTTGCTGTCATTTTTGTCCATGGTCCATCTTCCCAGAGAGAAGTAGGTTACTGAAGTTCTGTACTGGGCGTTGTGTATTATTAGGTGCATCTTGTTTGACACTGTCCAAATATATTGGCTTCTTCACAGCATAAGGCACCATGTTGAAACAGGAGACATTTTCCTTTGGTGCCCCACATGAAAACTTTGTGTCCTTCTTTCTTTTCTTTCCTTTCTAAAACCTGATTTCAGAAAGAATTTGAACCTCATTCACAGTAGTTAAGATGAGACTCCAAATGAATAATGAAAATGAAAAGTGTTTCCTCTTCCTTGAAGATTTTCTTCATAACTGTGGAGAGAAATCCAGTGTTTGCTTGGTGGACTAAGGATGAATTTGTTCTGCTGTGTAGGAAAGAAGGAAAAGGAAGCAGGAACCACAGCTTTGAAATATCTTTTTGGCTCAGTCCAGTGGATGGAGACAGTTGGTAGTGGCCTATGCAAACAAGGGTTTTAATAAAGAGATAAGGCTGGGTAATTTCCAGAAGCATGGCTTTGCAGGCTTGGGTTAGAGGCCCTCAGGGCCACCTAGCCCAGTTATGGCAAGATCTGGTTATCAGAATCATCCAGAAACCTGTTTAAAATAACAGATCCTGGACTCATCCCATACCTGCTGAAGATGGATCTCCATAAGTAGGGCTGGGACCAATATTCTGTCAAAAGTTTTCTTTTTTTCTGAGTATAATGTAAACTCTTAGAGTTCTTCAATTTTGTATTCTTCCTGAGAAAACCAAATATTTGGCTTAGTGGTTTAGTTTATAGGTTCAACCAATATGGTAAGAGTTGTGCTGGGCAGTGGGCATACAAAGCCCTGCCCATGAGCTCATAGTCTGTGGGGATGTCTACAAACCAGTCTCTGTTCAAGGCATGCACCAAGGGCCTCTGCCTGGAGTTGGGACCTGGGAGGAGACGTAGAGGTCAGCTTCCTGTATTTGCCATGTTCGGCAGAGCCGGAGACTGGGCACATTAGAAGACAACGTGCTTGCAGGCTTGGGACCTGGCTGCACTCCACTCGGTCACAAGCCAGCCAGCTGATTATGCAAGGAAGCCAATGTGATTGTTCTCAAGGTGCAAAGTTCAGAGGGACACGTTCAGACATATGGGCATTACCTGTTTTTCAGCTTCATATATATTATGCGGCCACAGAGAGTGTCCCTTAAGTAAGGACACTGTAGCTCTTGTAAAGAATGATACTGTTTAATAAGCTCTTGCTGTAACAGTGCTTTATCTATTTTGTAGAGAGAACTTCAGAAAGAAGGAGCAACATAAACTCAAAGAATTAGAACACAGACGTCAGCTTTGGACTGTAAACTTTGTGTCAGTAAAAAACATCTCATTCTACTTTTTAAGAGGAGCCGCCCCCATTCTCTCTTTTATTAGGCTGAAGACATACACTGGTAGACTCTTCATCAAAGGCAGATTGCTTTCTATCTGCATTATGCTCTTGCCACGCCTAGGTGGGGATGACACTCTGGGACCCAGCAGGTGCAGTGAGCTATGCACATGGGCGCAGGCACACATTGCGCAGCTGCTGGTGGTCAGATTTGCTCCAGGCTTTGGGCAGTGGCTCCAACCGTGGCCCTCCATGATGCTCTTGGAGACTTTCGCCACATCTGCCACCCAAGCCCCTGTTGACAAAGAAAGCTATTAGGGACACTTGGCTGTTTTTAAAACACGGGGCTGCTTTTTTAAGGAGAGCCATTATGTCGTACAAAATAGGCATACAATGTATTTAAAATCTGTGTGTGGTAGATGTTTCTTGGGCATGGCCTGTATTGCTTTATAGTTAAATATTAGCCTTTTCTGGTGTTGCACGACTTTCAGTCTGCTTTAGAATCCTAGGTAGGAGTCAGTTTTGGAGAAGAATTTGTCGCTTCAGCAGTTGGGGAGCTGCACCCCAAAGGGGGGGCGGACTTGTCTGCCCAAGGTCACCACCCTAGTTAGCAGCAGAGCTGGGGCTCTTATCCAGGACCCTCAGTCTTCAGTACATTCAAGTAAGGCATTTTATATTTTTAGCAAGTTTCTTTTTATTCCAAATCAGCTTGGTCTCGTTCTTGCCTTAGTTTTTATAAGCCCTATGAAGAGATAATAAATGAATACAGCAGAGAACCCTAAGCAGTGATGATTCTTAATCTAATCAATGACTGCTCTTTTTCCTGAAACTGTTCTTTAATGAACAAAATAGTGCTTTGTGCACGCAGTAATGTGAACCTCACTTTCTTGGGCTTTTCATGAATATGTGTCATGGGAATACACATCCTTCTTCCATTTAGGTATTTCTAAATGGTCGCCCTGTGTATCTAACTGAATATTTTGCATAGGAAAATATGGGCTTTATTACATCAAATAGCTGGTATATTTTTTTTTTTGGTGTGAATGAATGTGAGCATGTGTAGAGACTAGTGTAGGTCTTTACCTTGGGAGAGATGCAGCTATTTCTCTCTTGAGATGGAAACTAAATTAGATAATAAATACCAGATCACCTAAAGCATTTAAAGGATGTTTCCCATATCCTTTTGTTTGCTTTCAAAAGCAAACTCCAACTAGAGTCCCTGGCTTTTGCCCTCTTCTTGTCCCCTCTGCTGATCCAGAGGAGGAGAATGTCAGGGGCACAGCCCAGTGGCAGCCAGCCAGCAGGTATGTCACAGGTCAGGGTAACAGTCAGTGATTGTCAAACTGCCCAAGTCCAAATGAGTGTTTAAAAAGGATAGCATTTGTGTCACACATGTATCTCTGTATGACCGTTGTCCACACTTTATTGGCACTCAGTAATGAGTGTGCTCAGCTCACTCAGCAGAAGATGCCATCTTTCCAGGCCAGTCCCCTGGCTTAGGCCTTTAGGATTTCAATGATTCTGTGTAGTTAAAACCACCACCATCACACTCTAAGTGGGGTCTAGATGATTTGATGCATAAAATGCAAGGCTGCATTATTTTGAGGTTAATGAGCAAGAGTGGAGGCTGGGTGGAATAGAGTCAATTGTATTAGACCTGCATTGCTGTTTTCATAAGGCAGTGTGTATTGAAGTATTTTTCAGCAAGCTTAATACTATATTGTAGCAGTCCCCAGCCTTTTTGGCGCCAGGGACCAGTGCTCCTATGAGAATCTAATGCCTGATGATCTGAGGTGGAGCTGAGGCAGTGATGCTAGTCCTGGGGAGTGGCTGCAAACACAGACGAAGCTTTGCTTGTTGGCCTGCTGCTCACATCCTGCTGTGCGACCTGGTTCCTAACAGGCCACTGATGGGTGCCAGTCTACGGCCTGGAGGTTGGGGACCCCTGTTGAATTGGATGAAGGAGGAATTGATATAGTAGATGAAGCTTTGGAGGCAGCCTTACACCACTAAGATGTGTGGCCTCTTTGTGGGGTGAGGGGAGCTTGCCAGTGTAAAGGCCAGACCAGCTTTGCATCTCATGTCACTACATGCTGCACCTGGTACTTCACTGAGACCTGAGCTGCAGGTGTGCCTGAGTACCTCTGAGAGGAGGGAAGTCTGGATTTACGTTTCCTTTAAGTGTCTTCCTTTCTTCCCTGAGAACCTGATTAATTGCCCTCAGACTGAAAACTTACCCTTAGTTTGGAGTGATATTGGAGAGTTTTCACATGTTTCATCCAGAGTTGTTTTTTACAAATGTACACTAACAAGAAATCCTGTTTGTGTGTTTCTTTTCTCTCCCACTGGAAAATTGCTATTTGAAAGATTATTGAGAGAGATCTTAAGTAATAATCAATCTGCAAGAGTATTTATGCTGGTTGATCATTGAAGAACAGGCCTGCTTGTAATTCAAATCAATTATTCACAGATATTAACCTGTCTGACCAGCAGGAGATGAAAAAAAATTTCTCTAGGGTTGTTAATATCTTGAAATTCCTGCAAATCAATGTGAACTGCAGGTGACTTTTACCTTGAATAGAGGCAACTATTATTTCTAGGATCCATTTGGTTATATAAAAATAAGTACTTGTTTTTGTCTGTTGCCTAAATTACCTTGGGGAAAAAAGCCCAGTGAGTTCTAGGTTGCTGTTTGAAGGAGAGGAAAACATAGGGACCAAATGCTCCAGAAGGAGAACCTCATTTTTTATGCTGCTTTTATATTTAAATCATTAGAGTATTTGCTGCTTTAAAAAAGAAAGACAAGCCAGTAATGAAATGTTTAAGAGAAATCCCTACAGTGGTCACAGCATAGCTTGCAGCAGACTGGTGCCATGTTCCTTATATTGAGAAAGTAGAACCTATTTGGGGGGTGAGGTATAACAAGAAATGATCAAACCCAGATGCTTTTCTAAAATTATATTTTCAGTGCATTTATATGTCTGTTACAAAGTGTGCTACATGCTAAAAATATTTTCCTTTGTAGGTCGAGAGAAATTTCAAACTGCATTGAGGGCTACATAGATCAGATGGTTTTTCTTAAGAGCATTAAGGGGCATCCTGGTTGTTATTAGCCTTGACTTTCCAATATGACTTTATTTATGCCAAAAAGCTTCACAACCCAATTCCTCTTTAATTTCAGCAACTTTATTGGCATTAAAATGCATGGATGGGAGGCCAGAGCCAGTACATTAGAAATGGGGACTAAGACTCCAGGGTGACGGGTGATAGTGGGATCGGACTGGAGAGAGAGCACCTTCATCCCTGTGGCCCGTTGCCCTGGGGAGAAGTTGCCTCCCATGTCTCCATCCTTCTCTCCGAGTGGTCTGTCTCCCTTTCTCTATATGCTCTCTTCCTTTTTTCTCACTTGTGCATACATCACTTTTCATTATTCTGTGCGGCCAAGCAAAGATTTGCTCTCTGACTCTTCTTGGTTGTATTTATTACAAAGTGGACTTTTCCTGAGTTCTCAATGGGTTCTTCTCCTCAAATTATATTTTTTCATCAATGGCATTGATTTTGTAATTGAAGGATGTCTATCTGGGTTTAGCATAAATGATTCTAGTGAATTAAGCTGTAAATGTGTCAATCCAAGAATGTACAGGTTGTATCACTCTATTAAATTATATTTTTTTATTCAATTCTTCCCTCTTCTTCCTTTCCCCCAATATACTGGGTAAATTATTTTATGCATTAGAATATCTAGAATGAAAAAAAAATCATTTTATCAAGTAACATGTAGCTACTATTAAAATTTTAGATGTGTTTGCATCTAGCGCATAATCATGCTGGTACCTTCAGAGAATAATGTAGAAATGTCAAATTTCATTCAATGATCTTTTTGTAACAATAGTGGGTTTATTTATTTGAGTGAAAGGGAATAGTCTCCTCTATCATAAAGCAGACATGAAAGAGAACTGCTTTCTTGTGTCTACCAGTCCTTAGGGCGGGGACAGGCACTTGTTTGTTGGCCATGCCTCAGATATGCCATATCTCTGCAGGCTCCATCCAACAGTATCATGACTATGTGGTGGTCAGGTGAGGCTTTTTATTATGATGTCACGACCCAGGAATTTGAGATCTTTGAAAGTTTACTTAGGTTCAAAATACCATTTGAGCTTTTGTTTTGGAAGGAATGAGCATTTACTGGTGTACGTTGTGCCTCTGGCTTCAAGTGCCGTCTCATTTCGTCCTCACCACAGCTCTGTGAAGCGGACAGCATTATCTCCATTTCATAGGCACAGAGAGGTTGTGTAACATGCTCAAGGTCATACGGCTTGTAGGTGGCAAGGATAGAGGGTGCCTAAGTCTGAGTTCTCATCACACATTGCTTTGTGCAGAGACAGGTCAGCCACATTCATTGGACACCACTTAAAAACAACAGCAGCACATTTGGTTGTACAATAGCATGATTTCCAATGCCCTGGAACCTCAAAGAGCAAGGCGGTGAAATAGAAATGCTCAAATAGCAGGCAACACTAAAACAGACCATAGTATTTACACTACAAATTGAAATCCATAATTATAAAAACAGGAAGGACCGGAAGATCGTTAGGTTTAAGAGAAGCTAATATACATAATGTTGATATGAATGTAAATTAACTGGGGGGATTCTTAAATTTGGCATATTAGAAGGTGTTTATGTTGGGTCTAATAAAGCACTAACGTTCTGGATTCTTTTCCATCTCTCACACTACTGAGCACAAAAGTGTGTTGTGTGCAGAATGGCTGGGTTTATCCCTGGTAGAAAGAAGTTATGTTTGGTATCTAAAGAACAATAAGAGTTTGCTGCTTGGCTGATCAATGCTGGATCAAGTTCACATTCCCGGCTCCTACTCTCCCACCTACACATGCGTGGGGAG
>PVKZ01005261.1:0-33232 GCA_004027375.1 Macroglossus sobrinus
AGTTGGAGGAAAGTACATTGCTATGGTTTTGCTTCTGATTAGATCAGAAAATGCCTAGGATATACATAAATCTGAAAACGATGGTGAACAAAATAGGTCTTATCTCAAACAACTTTTGAAACAATGTATTAAGACATATGAAGGTGAATCTAAAAGTCTTTTTAATGTTATGCACTCTGAGATTACTTAAGTTTTGAATGTTTAAAGATGTTAATTCTAATGACTGACATCTTTGCAGGCAGCTGTGTAAATCCCAGAGCTTGGAATCTCCTGAATACAGATTTATTTAAGATTGCTTAATGGCTGTTGGGCTATTATTGCATATGGGAGAGGGCCAAATGTGTCCTTGCGTGCAAAAGCGTAGGATCCTCTTAAAAGTCTTGACCAGCCCAGCATCCTCTGTAGCAGTTTATAACGTGGCTTCCAGTGATCCTGGCCTCTGGTATTCATGCCTGTCTTAATTTGTTTGGGCTGCCATAGCAAAATACCCCACAGCCTGGGCGACTTAAACACAGAAATATATTTCCTCACAGTTTCAGAAGCTGGAAGTCTAGATCAAGGTGTCAGTGGGTTTGGTTTCTCCTGCCCAGTGGCCTTTCTTCTTGCCTGTGGGTGGCTGTCCTCTCACTGTGGCTTCACGGGGCCTTTCCTACGAGCCCTGTCTCTACATCACACTGCCATCTGAGGGCACTGATCTCATGTTCTGCCTAACACCTTCCCTGGGCTTTGCAAGTCCTGCAGTGACCTCTTCCCGTGGATGGAGTCTTCAGCAAGGATGAGAGGAACACTGCTGACCTTCCTGATTGACTGGCCCTATCAGATCTGTTCCACTGAGGACACCTCGTCCTTATGGGAAAGGGGCACACAGAGCCAAGGAGCTCTGTGTCCAATCCCAACACAGTCTGATGAACTTACTCCTGTCTGGGCATCTGTTTCCTCGATGGCTTCCTTTGTAGTAAAGCGTTAGCTTGTCAGGCCTGGGCTGTCCGACTCCACGTGTTGCAAAGGTCTTTAGGACTGGTTCTTGACTACTGCCCGAGAGAGAACCACTAAACCCTTGGGCTACCCTGTCTGCAAGAGTGTGTTTGTACACCTGGGGTCTTGGGCCATGCCAGACAGTTTTTACTAACATTGTGATTCATGGTGAGCATCTGCTTTTGTTCACCTGATACCCTGGTCTGCCCCATATCCTTTGACCTCTGGTGGGGACTGGAGACTGAGGAGCTAAGGTCAGTCATGTGGGCGCTCTATAAAAACCCTGGATATCAACCCTTGGGTGAGTTTCCTAGTAGGCAGTGCTTCACATGTGTCATACATCATGTCTGAGAGAATTAAGCACTGTCTGAGTGACCCCACTGGGATAGGACAACTGGAAGCTTGTACCTGGTTTCTCCCGGACTCTGCTCTATGTACCTTTTTCCTTTTCTGATTTTCACCTGTACACTTTACTCTGTGATAAACCATAATCGTGAGTATAATAGCTTTGTTGAGTGCTGCGAGTCCTGCTAGCAAGCTATGGACCATGAAGGTGATCCTGGGGACTCCCCAAACACTTTCCTATTCCATTACTTTCAACAATGTAAATATTTTACTGTACTCTCTTCTTGCTTGGTTTCTGAAGACAGGCTTGTTGTAATTTTTATTTTTCTCTATAAGTAAGGAATTCTTTTCCTCTGACTTCTTTCAGGATTTTCTCTGTCTTTGGTTATCTGCAGTCTGAGTATTGTATGCCTAAGTGTAGGGTTTTTTTTTGATATTTATTCTGTTTTCTGAGCTTCCTGAACCTGGAGTTTGTTCTCTGTCATTAACGTTGAGTATCTCAGCATTATTAATTCAAATATTTTCCTTTCTTCAGATTGTTTAGGCGCTGATGAAACCCAAGATTTTAGGCTCAGGCAAAATAGTTTCTCTGGAGGGAGGACTTTTGTTGAGAACATAATTCTCTGTGTACATTTCAAAATGGTTACATTTCCCCTCCCCCTGCTGGAAGCACGAGGGAATTTTTCTCCAGTTTTTACTCTGAGAACCTAGTGAGGCTCCCGGAGGTAGAGTAATGAAAGTATGGGGGCTCCGATCTGTTTAGATAAAGAGATCCTCCAGCAAGTACCAGTGAGTTTACATGTCCTCCTGGTCGTGTCTCCAGCAGGGGCCTTCTGCTCCTGGTCAGCCGAGATTCTGTTTGCCTGTCGTTCTAATTTGGAGCGTTGTTGATTATCAGTTTGTTCACCTTTTTTTCTTGAGGACAGGAGTGATGACTTCTGAGCTTTTAAATGTTAGACTAGAAACTGGAAGTCACCATTACACTTCTAAATTTATATCTATCTATCTATCTATCTATCTATCTATCTATCTATCTAAGCTTCTTATGCTGTCTTCTTAAAGCAATATGGATTCTGAGTGGACTCTTCCAGTTTTCAGCAATGGGATTTTAAGCCAAACAAAAAAAAGCAAGATATATATATATATATATATAAAATGTATATGTTAAATGTACATATTAAATCTGATCTTAACCTGCTTTTTAAAAAAGCACAGAATAAAAAGACTAGTTGGAAGTATACCTAGATATTAATGGCGAATGCATATTGGTCATAGTATGTTGGAGGATACCTGGTATTTTCCTTATTTTCTACATTGAGCACTTACGACTTTCAAGAAAAACTTGCAAAAAATAGAAAAGTATGTTTTCCTGTGAAGTTATTAGCAGCCAGGTGTCTGAACTTGGGGCACATGTTTAACGAGATAGCTCATTTTAGGATATGTCATCACTAACACATTAGATAGTGTACTGAAGAAATAAGAGCCTCCTCCTTGCTGTGATAAGTTGACTGGTCCCTATTGCGTTTGTCTTTGCTCAATTTAGTCAACGGGGTAAATAATACTTGATGAAGTGAGAAGTTTTGATTTGCATTGGTTGTTTTCCAATCTCTCTGGGAAAAGCAGCAAGGTAAATTCCTTATTTTAAAGGATGATCATGGCAAGCTACAGGCGGATATGCTGCTGCTCTCAGCTCAACCTGTTTTAAGAATAATGTAATTGGTAATTTATTGATGTTATTGAAGTTCTAGTCAGAAGCAGATATAGAAGTGTATTTTAACTGAATGTATATTGCTGAGATTTAGTTCCAAAACTCGATGACTCAAATGCTAAGTAATCTCACCATACCCCTTAATTATGCCCTATTAACTTTAGAAGTCTGTAGGAGAAGTACTTTATCAATTCATCTCACTGCTTTATTTTATTTTATTTTAGTTTATAGTTACATCACTGCTTTGTCTTTTTATAGGTTACTCAAGAACAGGGCCAATCTGAGCTCGTAACATCTTATACGTGTTCTTTGATATGTGTAAACTGAGTGATGATAAGTGGCTCTATGCCTTCAATACTTTGATTGCAATGCCTTCCATTTCTATTTGCCCCTTGCTTTCAATCCTTTCTTTCCCTCTGCCCTTGTGCCATTTCAGGCCCTTCCAATGTTCCCATCTCATGTCATCCTTCACATTGTCTTCAGTGAACTTCCTCAAACATTCTGTTCACAAACCTTAGATGGCTCATTATTGCCTGACTAAAAGGTTCAATCCTGCAGGGCACTCTAGGGCCCCAGCCTATCTTTCTAACCCTGTTCTCCACTGTGGCGCCTCAGCTCGTGCTCCAGACAAACCGGAGTTCTCAGTGTCTCCAGAACCCTCCATTCCGCTGCGTCTTTACTCTTACTTTTTCCTGAGTCTGGGAGGCCTTCTCATTCCTGCTGCCCCAAGTCTTTCTTGCCACTAGATTCTGGTCCAGAGTGAACACACTCATGAAGCCATCTCTGAGTCTTGTCCCACCCTCCACCTTAGACACAAACCAATTTTTCTTTCCTTTATGAGCCATTGTTCTTCTTCTGTAAAACTAGGTCAGTGCTTTGAAGTATAGTTATTCTCGTGCAGGTTTATTTTATTCACAGATTTATAAAACTCTGCGGGGATCAAAACTCGCTTCATCATATAACCTTTACAGCAACCATTTGGGGTTGGATATCATCATATACATTTTATAGATGAGGAAACTGAAATCCAGAGAAACTTAGAATGACTTTCCTAATATCACAAAACTAGGAAGTAATAGAATGGAGACTCGGATGCCTGTTTTTCTGACAAGTGATTCATGTTCTTCTCGACTGAGGGGTGCCCCCTTTCCCTGATGTGGCATTGAAGTTAGTGGAAAGCGGTTAGAGAGTGTAGCTTCTCTTTAATGTTTAGTACATACATTAAAAAATTTTTATAAGAGTTTATTTGAGCCCAAACTGACAATTGCTGGGAAGGAAGACCTCAAGTGCCATTTTGAGGCATAAATGGGTGTCAGATCAGCTGGGGCTGTGGACTTTGGAAGGACCTGGATGTCCAGCAGGGGGAGTGGGAGAGCAACATCTGCCTGGTAAAAAAGTGTGATCTGCAGACACGAGATCAATGAAACGAAAAGACAGCCTACTCAATGGGAGAAGATATTCACCAATGATACAGCCGATAAGGGATTAATATCCACAATATATAAGGAACTCATACAACTTAAGACCAACAACCAATATGATTAAAAACTGGCAGAGGACCTGAACAGACATTTCTCTAAAGAAGAATATACATACAGATGGCCAATAGACATATGAAAAGATGCTCAACATCACTAATCTTCAGGGAAATGCAAATTAAAACCGCAGTGAAATATCACCTCACACCTGTCAGAATGGCCATCATCAATAAATCAATAAACAACAGGTGTTGGCGAGGATGTGGCGAAAAGGGAATCCTCATGCTCTGTTGGTGGGATTGCAAATTGATGCAGCCACATAGAAAACAGTGTAAAGTTTTCTCAAAAAATTAAAGGTAGAACTATCACGACCCAGCAATTGCGCTTCAGGGTATTTGTCCAAAGAAATTCAAAATACTAATTCGAAAAGATAAATGCACCCCTACGTTCACTACAGTGTTATTAACTGTAGTCAAGATATGGAAGCAAACTAAGTATCCATCAATAGCCAAATGCATAAAGAAGATGTGATACATATATACAATAGGATATTATTTGGCCGTAAAAAAGAATAAAATCTTACATTTGTAACAACATGGATAGACCTAAGGGTATTATGTTAAGTAAAATAAGTCAAAGAAATACAAATACTATATAATTTCACTTATATGTGGAATCTAAAAAACAAACAAACACACCAAAAAGTAAGAAATGCATAGATGCAGAGAGAAAAACTGATGGTCACGAGAGGGGAAGAGGTTTGAGGGGATGGATAAAAAGGTGAAGGGGTTAAGAAGTATAAATTGGCAGTTATAAAAATAGTCACAGAGATGTAAAGTACAGCATAGGGAATACAGTTAGTAATATTGTAACAACTGTATGGTATCAGATGGGTACTACACTTATTGGGGTAATCACTTCATAAATTATATTATCTAATCAATGCACACCTGAAACTAATATAATATTGTATGTCAACTGTAATTGAAAAATTTTAAAAGGTAGAGTGTTGTCTATGCTGTTTTAGTATTATACTTGGCTTCTTCTAGCTTGTGGTTTAAGAGCAGTGTTTTGCTGTTGTTTTTCTTTTGATAAGAAAATTGCCTCTGCTGCTATTGTTGGCCTGTCTTAGGAGAGGCAGGGACTGCTGTCATAGAAAAACAGTCTTTGGACCATTATGCTTCATAGAACAGACAGAAGCCCAGTGAGGAGCCACGTGGGTTAAGAATCCCATTTGATAAAACATGGTAGGATCAGTGTATATGTTATCTGAAGTCCTTTCTGGAATAAGCGCTAGTCATAAATAAAAAAAAGAAAGAAGACATTATAAATTAGTCTTTTACTGGCATGTTACGTGTGGGGAAACCGGGTCTCCAGGAGGATGCGTGTCGAAAGCAGATGGTGGAGATGGGCCAGAGGAGCTGAAAGGTCAAGGAGGCAGGTGGATTAGGCCATGAGGGTCTAGGAGAGTAGTAATGGGCTGAATGACTAAGCAGCTAGTACTGCATCCCTTGGGAGCTGGTGGATCAGGTTTGGTCTGCAGAGATGAGGTTGGAACAGAGATGGTAGGGATGCAGCTGCAGTCAAAAGCTGAGACTAGCTAGGTGAGGGTACAGAGGTGATCAAAGCTCAGAACTGTGGCTGCATTTGGCTCTGAGGAAAGGAGTAGGAAGTCTGGAGGGAAGAACCAGGGCCTGATCTTAAACTTGTCAGGGTAGGAATGGGAAATATTTATGAAATATGTATATACATATATGTATGAATAAATATTATGGGATATTTATGGAATGGCCAGTGTCTAGATGGAGGGAGCAGACATATATATATATGTATGTCTGTTATATATATATATGTATATATATATGTATGTTATATATACGTATATATATATAACAGTCACATATATTATCTCACAGAGGAGGTATTTTGGGCTAAGGAGCCACGCTTTATAATCCCTCAACTGTGCAGTGCTAAATATCCTGATTTCTTAGAAGGCTGTCATATGACACAAGGGTGTCCAAGACGCTGGGTGGCCACCTCGAATCGTCTTCCAGCAAGATCTGTTTTATTTCCCATTCTCTGGCACGTACACGTTCTTCTCTTGACGTGTGGCCGGCTGAAGAGAAATGATAAAGTTCCCATTGCTTTTATTCTTGACTGGGATTCAGGCATAGGATCGAACTTTTCTGATGACCTGGGGAATGGTTCCAGGTGTTTAGTGGAAATGAAGCAATTGTAGCAACATATGAATTCCACAGGATTTAGGGGAGCAGAGTGCCAAGAATTTATTTCCAAAGACCTGGTGAAACCATTAAACATTTTTGGTTACTGATATTAAATTAGGAAACTCACATAAGCTAAGATTTATATTTGTTAGCTTATCAAAGTCATAGTTTTAAAAATTTGAAGTATTGAAAAAATATTTTTATTAAAGCGAAGCTGAAGAAATTTGTCTAAATGATTTTTTTTTGTGATTCATGGTATATTTTTAAAGTAACATTTTAATAATTTTAAAGATGGTAGATGCTCATTGAAGAAAAGATTGGAAAACAAAAGTACAAAAAGAATAAAGAAAATATCACCCATATCTTCTACTTAGGAATAGCCACTCTTAACATTTTAAAGAATTCTTTCTGGGTTTTAGTTTTTAATGCATTGTACTGTATAAGTTTTATAGCCACATTTGTACTTTATAATGAAATTTACAATCTGGCTTTTGTTTTTACCCCCACAATACTATATGGTGAACATTTTCCAATGTTATTAGGATTATTTATAAGCATTTTAATTTTAATTTTTATAAACATTTTTAATGGCTGCATAATCACTATGAGTGTACCATTGTTCAATTTTTTAATTTTTAAGCTTTTTTTATTGTGAAATAACTATCTTACCAAAAGTTGCAAAAAATAGTACAAAGATTTTTCAATATACTTTTCGAGTAGCTTTTGCAAGTGTTAACATCTTACATGATCACATGCAATGGTCAGAGCCAGAAAATTGACTGTTATGAAGTACTATTAAATCATCTCTAGACCTTATCCCAATTTCACCAGTGGTTCTGCTAATGTCCAGGATGACACTTTGCATTTAGTTGTAGTGTCTCCTTAGGCCCCTCCAGCTTGGCATAGTTCTCCATCTTTCTTTACCTTTCATTACCTTGACTTATTTTGTGAAATGTTCTTCAGTTTGGGTTTGTCTGAGATTTTCTCATGATAAAATTCAGGCTATGCATTTCGGGGTAAGAATACCACAGAAGGGATGTTGTGACCTTCTCAGCACATCCGTGTAGACAAGACGTACCACAGTTTATGAAGCCATTCCTCTGGAGTTAAACACTTGGGTTTTTACACATAATTCTGTATCTCTGTATCTGATTGTTTTCTAAAGAGCAATTCTTAGGAATAGAATGATGAGTCAAGAAGTATCAATATTTTTAAGATTTTTGACACCATATTATGATATTGTTTTCCAGAAAGCCTTTATCCATTTACTCTTGTGTTAGTAATAACAGAATCTTCCCCTTTCTGTCCTTGCCAGCACTGAATACTGTTAACGACAAAATAAAACAAAAACTTAATTTGATTACTATTGAGGCTGCTCAATTATATATAATATATATTTATATATTATATATTTGATTTATAAATATATATATATAACATATATAAATGTATGGGGTATATATATTCTAAATATTTTTCATTCTGATTTTATAACTTATCTAATTACTCTCAAGCCCCTTTACCTAGTGCTAAGTGCTTTATATATGTCATCTCATTTAATCCACCTAGGATGATACTATTATTATTTACATTTTACAGATTAGAAAACTGGGGCTCAGATTATTTAAATAATGGATCCAAGTTCAGGCAGCTATTAACTGGTTGAGACAGAATTAGAGCTCAGACCCTCTGATTTAAAAGCACATGCAGTAACTCTGATGCTACTCTCTTAGGATTATGAAGTGTTTTCTTTAATGATGACAGATTTTATACTTAATAACTCCAACATCTTGCAAGAGAGTAACAGAAACATCTGAGATGAGTGGTTTAATTATTAAAATGTAATTTAATAAAACAGGAACTCAGGAGCACTTATTCCTTTCATTTAAAATTTATGATTTGTTGGACTTGCTGATATTGGGTCCTTCAGAAATGATGACAATAAAATTTGCTCTTTTGAAACTTAAAAAAGATTCTTTGTTTTAAATTAAAATGACATCTCTCCTAATTTTGCCTTCATCAATTTTAGGAATAATATTTATATGGAAACAAAGAAAATAAATGACTTGTTTGTTTTGCTATTCAAAATCATGAGAGGCAATAATAACTCCAGATGTTGATTTGCCTCTTCTGTTTTCAAAATACTCATAATTGAATTCCTCGCCCTCTGAATGAGACAGGATTTCTTTCTCCATCAGGAACTAGAAGCTAAGAAAGGTTGAGTGATATCTCCAGTTATGCAGCTAGTTTGTAGGCATATTTGGTGCTGAATTATAGGATATGTGAATTCCGACTCTTTCCACTAGATAAAACTAATTTATGAGTGAGCTGTGAACCACTGACATTTTGAACACTCCTCAAATTGCAATTTTTTTCAGTATTCATTTTGAATATTATTATCATGCTATCTCACAAGTGTATCTTAAACACATGTCAAAAATAAAGCTTATTTTTCTTCCCAAACCCTTACTCTCCAAAACGTCAGTAAATGCCTCTACTGCCTTTCCATTTGCGCAAGCCAGAAACTTGGAAGGCATTTTAGCTCTTTCCCTCTTTCATCCAATCCCCACACTCTGTGGTTTTACCTTCTGAGGACTCTCTAGTCTGTTTCTTGCCTTAGTTTAGACTGCCACAGTGTAATCTCTTTCCTGGATTTTACAGTAGTATCTGGTATGATCTGCGCTTCCAATCTTGTCCTCCGTTCTAATCCCATTCTTCCCCATGAAGCATTCAGAATGTCTTGGCTCCAGCCAATAGCACTTGCCCACCCAGTTGGGATTAGCTCTTACTTGGCCACTCAAAGTAGACCCTGTATGAATGGGTATCAGGGGCTTGGGTTTGATTGACCTCCCCTCACCATAAGCTTCTTTTCAGTTATAACAAACCACATCATCACATCTTTTCACACTGAGGACATACTAAGGAGGTTACAAATGGACGGGTAGATGTGCAAGAGGGCTAAGGTCTGACCATCTCAACCAGGCTTACCCAGATCCTAGCAAGACAGTTATTCAAAGTCTTGTGACTTTAACAGCTCTGATCTTCCTGAAAGCCAAATCTGAATAAAAGAAAACTGCTATTTGTGATTAATGTTGTATTTGTGTGTGTGTGTGTGTGTGTGTGTGTGTGTGTGTGTGTGTGAATTTTATGCTCTCTTCTCATGTAGAAATGCCTTAATCCTTTTGAAACTAAGGTTGTCCCAATAGATAAATTCTCTGGAGAACTGAGGATTTAATTCTTTAAGTTCAAAAACTGTTTATTAGACATTATGAAACTAAAATGTGTTACATACCCTGCTCCCTAGCCCCAGTTGATGTAACCGGTATAACTTGTTTTCTTGATTACTCGGTATTTTTAACGTAAGTGGCCACAGTAATACTTCCAGGGCCTGTTATGTGGCATCAGGCCATTCACCCCCATGTTATTGACCCAGGTAGCTGTTATTTACTTTTTTAGTTTTTTGTTGTCTTTTCCCTAGTTGGCATTCCATGCTGTTGTCTGTAGCAGCTCTTGTTCCACTTCTCATGATTGGCTGTCAGGGAACCATATCAAGCCTGAGAGATTTGTATATAAAACAAGAGTAAACGGGCCCAGAAGTTGAATGTAGAGGCTTTTCTGAGAACAAAGTGTAAAGATGTCATGTCATAGGTTTTGTGACATCCACTAGTTTAAACCATACGAAATTGCCATTTGAAAGTCAAAATGATCAACTATTGGCAGTTTATCTGGTCAAACCTAATATTTTGATTCCTACCAAAACTTGAGTGAGCTAGATCAGTATTTCTCAAACTGTTGGGATAAAGGATCAGATTTTTTTTTAAAAAAATTCAATCTATCATAGACTAATACTTTTGTAAAAGATAATAAAAACGAACTGCTAGAAAATTGAAATTAAGAGAAAACATAAAATACAGTCCCATTTTTAAATTAGGTTCACAGACATAAAATTACATTAAAAATAATCAGAATGATATCACATAGGAAAAAAGAGATACAAAAATTACACATTTATTGAGCTTGTACATGTAGGTGTTTAATATAGAAATTGCTGTACACTTAAACTTTAGTCTTCTGTAATTATAACTAAACAAAGTTATGAGGGAAATAATGATTCTCTATATTAAATGCCTGTGTGAACACTTTAGATATACACATGCTTAATCACCATTAAACCTTTTAATTGATAAATCCAGGTTGAATTGCTAATGATGTTGCTTATAGGAGATAATATATATCTAAATCATGACTCTGTTTTGTTTTCATAACATTTACAGAAGAGTGTCTCTGAGGTATATTGACAGAAAAGGAAGAAGAGATTTTAAAACAAGTTTTACATACTCAAGATATTCATTTTTAACACAACGAAGCAAATGGTACATTATTTTCAAAATGTGTTTTAAGGCTTTTCGAAATGAGTTCCCACAATTTACAGTGTAACTATTAAGTACAAATTATATTTTGAGGGAAGAAATGGTTTCAGGATCCTGAAGTTCTTACTACATGGAACTATTTTTTGATAGAAAGTAAAAAGTCAAAATGTATGAAATTTATAAGATGTTTGACAATAACTTTTCAGAGATGTAAAATATTAAGATTATTACTTTATTGACAGTTGTTAACTTGCAGGAACTTGGTTTTTTTTTTTTTAACTTCCAGCTTTCCTTTTGTTCTTCATGAAGTACAGTGTGACTTTGAAAAATGTCGCATTTTTTCTTTACATGGAGTACAAAGATCATTAACTGATTTTTTTCATAGTCTTATTTGTTTGTTTTTGTTTTTGGTAAAGAAAGCAGTGCATTGAATTGATGTTTTGTGTAAGCTCTTTAGTCTGAGGAATAACTGTAGAATGCTTTCCTGTCATTGCAACTGTGACATCAGTATATACTTCTCCCCAAAACTTAAACTTCGAGTCACACTAGTGGACACTGTAATCTTTCATAGTCTTACATAGTTCAGAGCTCGTTGTATTTGTTGGCACTGAAGCTGAAAAAATAATTTTTTTTCATGTCACCATTATATTTAAATTGTATTAAAAGATTTTAAATCACACAAAAATAAAGAGGTGGGAAGATAACTTTTGGAGGTGATGGATATGTTCATAGCATTGATTCTTTCATGATGTACTTAACTCCAAACTTATTGAGATATATACATTAAATATGTGAAGCTTAAAAAAAGACTTTACATGTTCACTGCATCTGTACATTCAATTTGCAATGAAGAATATTTTGTTAGCTTTACTTATTCATTAAGTTATCATTAGTCAGTTTCTGGAAACATCAATTTATAGTACTGCTAGAAAAAGTGGTACCTGAGATACGTTTTTTCCTGTATTTTTATCAACTTGAAATAAAAATCTTTGATTCGCTCTTGTACTAATGTCCTTGTTTAATGTCATTTGTATATGGTTTGTTAGTTTTAGCAACATGAAGTACTATTTTATAAGAAGCTCTCAAAGCACGATGTTTGTTTATAAAAACACATTTATCTACATTGACTTTGTTTTGTTTTGTTACTTTTTATGACTTTATATGTTGACTTTGTAATCCAATACTTTTTCTTTCGTAGGTTTTCTTTTGTTTCGAATTTTGTATACAAATATCACTTAAGTTTAGGAGTTTAGGTGGCTCCATACCTTCATTAGCTATATGTTTCTATAAATAATACTATGGTTTTAGTATTTGCCCATCACTTATGGCTATAAAACCAAATAAATCCAGTATATGACAGTTCATATTCTGAGTAAACTGATGCAAACTCTTTTACTCTTCCTTTTTTTTTTTGGAATCACTCCCATTGTCATCATTTGGTTAACTACTCTTGCTCCATTCAGAAAAAGTCTTCTTTTTTCTTTTTTTCAAAAAGGCAGTTAAGCTTATTTAGTCATCAGACTTTTAAAAAGACTTGACTAACATTTAAATTAATTATAAAATAAATTATTAACAATGCTTATGTTTTTCAGGGTTTTATATACTTTGGGGTTTCAGTTGACAAACTAACCTGAAAAGAAATGGTCCTACCTGTATGTAGCTCATGCCGCATGCACCTCGTCTGTGACTCCACTAAAACTGACAGGTCTATGCCTTGCTCATAGGAGCCACTGATCACGTGCCTGGCTGGTGCAGCAATGCCAAATCACTGTTTCCAAAGGCCCAGTTCGTCAGCTTTGATGTTTATGTTATTGTGGACTTGTACCAAAGAGTCCAAGGACCAGCATCAGCTTGTGGACCACACTTTGAGTAGCACTGAGCTGATGGAAACTGTAGACATACGGAACGCTATAGACATGGAACAGCTCCCGTTTGAACACTGCATTGCAGCCTACAGAATATTGCCACGTGCATGATCTCCTTATCGGTGTAACTCAAGATGGGTAATATTATTCTAATTCTTCCATCAAATCTCCCACAGCTAGGCAGTAGCAGTAGGGAACTGAAACTTCTGGTCCAATGTACTCTCCCATCTACTGTCCCCAAACACTTAACAAAAACCTAAGTACATAAATTATGTCATTATTATTCATTCTTCCTAACAATTTGCTGTGACAACTCAGTTCTGGATAGATAAGTGGTCTCTTTTGATGACTCATTCTACATAGATTTGAGTTGATTTTATTTGTGATCCTATAAAATGTTCTAGAGTCAATTTTGTTCTCTAAATTTATGGTTATCCTAAGATTCAATTTGGAAAGTAAATTCACGATCACTTTTGTAAAATGTCACTTTATGAAAAATATGAAATCTTTACAAACCTTTCTCAATGTACTTTAAATATATTCCAACCCCATCATTTGCATGAATGAAAAATGGGAAGTTAAAGACAAGTATTTTAGGATTACTGTCTTTCTTCATTTCTATTTTTTGATGCCCTCATATAAAAGAGGTCAAAAACTAAAATGCACACAGGGCCACACAGAGATATGCAAGGAGGGAAGTAGGTGGGTTGGGATAATGGTGAATTAAACAGGGCAGCTGTTGGCCCCCACCTTCGGGTCCTTGTGACTATGCAGTCTGTAATCCCAGGGCCACTAGATCTTCTGATTTTTTAATGGAAGTTGGAGATCTAGATTTTTATTTAAGGTTAGTAGTAAATTAAAATGTTTTGAGAAACCGTGGAGCCCAGTGACACTCAGCTGCAGGCGGCCTAAACTGCCGGCTGGTCACTTACTGATGGCCTGTGCAGACATCTCTGGCGTTCAAAAGAAGGTTCTCAGCCACTTAGGGTCATTAGGAGGAAAGTGAGGTCAAAAGTTTAAGAAAGATTTTCAGCGAGAGGTGAAATTAAAAGTTTTCTGCCCAATTCTAACTTTGCCAGAAATTTTAGTTAACAAAGCACCCTCATTCTAATCACTCTGGTTGCTTGCAGTGTGTGTGTTCTATTTTTTTTTTAATTGTGGCAAATATACATAACATAAAATTTACCACTTTAAACATTTCTAAGGATACAATTCAGTGACATTAAGTATATTCAAAATGTGCAGTCCTCCATTTTCCAGAACTTTTTCATTGTCTCTAACAGAAACACTGTACCCATTAAACACTAACTCTGTTCTCTCACCCCAGTCACTGGTCACCTCTGCTCTGCTTTCTGTCCGTACCAATTTGCTATTCTAGGTACTTCATATGAATGGAGTCATACAATGTTTGTCCTTTGTGTCTATTTTATTTTACTTAGCATGTTTTCAAAGTTTATTCATGTTGTAGCGTGTATCAGAATTTAATTCCTTTTCAAGGCTGAGTCCATTACACACACACACACACATACACACACACACACATGCCTACACACACACACATATACATATAGACACACACATGCCCCATATTTTGTTTACCCATTCATCTGTTGATGGACACTTAGGTTGTTTCTACCTTGTGGCTATTGTGACTAATGCTGTGATGAACATGTGTGTACAAATATCCGTTTGAGTCCCTGGTTTCTATTCTTTTGAGTACGCACATAGGAGCAGAATTGCTGGATCATATGGTAATTCTGTGCTTAACATTTTGAAGAGCTGCCCAACTGTTGTCCACAGTGCCACCATTTTACATTTCCCCCCGCAATGCACAGAGTTTCAGTTTCTCCACATCCTCACCAACACTTGTTATTTTTCGTTTTTTGATAATAGCCCTCTTCATGAATGTGAAGTGGTATCTCATTGTGGTTTGGATTTGTGTTTTCCTAATGGCTAGTGATGTGCATATTTCCACGTGCTTATTGGCCATTTGTGTATCTTTTTTTTGAGAAATGTCTATTCCGGTCCTTTGCCCATTTTTGAATTGGATTGCTTTGTTGTTGTTGTTGTTGTTGAATTTGTAGGAGTTTTTTGTATTGTATCTTATTGATAAGATTCCTGAGATACAAAAGATCCTCTGGATCTTGTGACAAGTTGTGGAGGAGGAATGGGTGAGAGCAGTTTGAAAACTGGATTCCCTTCCCCACTCTCTTCCACTGAGCAACTGCTCTGCCCAGAAGGAGATTAGGGGTTAAAGGGTGGGCTTGCAGAAAGATCATTTTGCTGATGTTTCACAGTGATGCTGGAGTGTGGCTGAGACCAGCTATGAGACCATCAGGAGATATATTCTTAGAAATGACTCCATTGCTCAGCACCTTAGCAACAGCTTTCTGGTCCTCACAGATCAACATACAGAAAAGCAAATCTGCCCCAGCTAAGGGGGGTGCCCTTGTCAATCCACACGTGTTCCTGTATGTGTGAAGTATCTCTGGGAGGGTGTGTAAGAAGCTGGCAGCAGTGAATGCCTCTGCGGGTTGGGTGGGTGAAATGACCCAAGGCCTGATGCAAGGGAGGTTCTTCATTCTTTACCTTTTTGTGCCTTGAATTTTGTACATATGTCTCAGAAGTAACTATGGTTGGTGTTTACCTATGTACTTGGCGTGTAGCATTTTAAACTCTTTTTTTCTGTATGTGTAAGAGGGTACACATTTTAACAAAAATAGCATATTATTCTGCCATTTTGTTTTTTCACTACCTGTATGTAGCACGTCTGGCCACGTGGGGATGCGTAGAGCTACCCCACTCTTTAATGGTAGTGCAGGGTTTCAGTGAGTAGATGCACTGAAATTTATTTAATAGACATTGTTTTGCTGTTGTAAAGAATAGTGCAGTGAAGGTCTTTCCCTAAATACATCTTTGCAAACGCATGTAAATATTTCTAGAGAATAATTTTGTGGCAATAGATTCATCAATCAAATGATATGACAGCTTTACATGTTGATAACTGCTGTCAATTTGCCCTTTTAAAAACATCATTTTTTTTGTTTGTTTTTTTTTGTTGTTGTTGTTGAAGAATGCCATTAAAGGCAAGTGAATTTTTTCTATTTACAACTTCATAAGTTTCTCTTTTTTTTCCTACCTGCCCCCTCCATTTTTGGGAAGAATGAATGTTGAGTTTTATCAAAAGTCTTTTTTAGAATCTACCAAGATGATTATATGATGTTTCTTTAATTTATTAATACAAGGAGTGTTGTCAATAGGTTTCTTAATATTTCATAATTTTTGCATTTTTGGAATAAATAGTACTTGTTTATAATTATTTTTACTTTTAATAATCTAAATTCATTTTGCTAAGGTTAGTCTTTATTCTTTGGTGAAAAGACATTTTTCTTTTTTCTTTTTATACTATCTTTGTCAAACTTTTCTATCAAGATTATCCTAGCCCCCATATTTTTCTGTTTTTTGAAGTAACTCAGGAATTATGTGTTCTTTCAGTTTTTTTTCTTTCTTTCAGTTTTAATAAAAGAATTTTGGCCTTAAAATCATCTATGTTTGATGTTTTTAGAGACACACATCTTTAATAACTGCTTGTTGGATGGTTGTTGAACTATTCCTTTCCCCACCTTTCCTCAAGTTATTTGTGGTAATATCTAATTTTCTAAAACAAAATCCATTTTCTTGATAAAAATATTATTGGTCTGATGGTGTACATGATGTTTTCTTACAATTTTCCAATCTTTGAAACTAGAGTGATGTTCACGTTCTTAATGCCAAGTGTGTGTGTGTGTGTGTGTGTGTGTGTGTGTGTGTTTTCTGTTTCTTGTTCTGTCTCACCAGAGACTTATCTACTCATTTATTAAGCTTTTACAAGACCAACTCTTGGAATTATCAATTCTAGGATTGTAGGTTTTTCTTTTCCTTTTTGATTAGTTAATTTATGATTTTGGAAAAATAATTGTTCCTATTTTAAAAAAATTATTTTTCAGCTTCTTAAGTTGGATGTTTGTTTTTTAATCTTCCTAAATAAAGGTTTTCAGATTGAGTACTTCTCTTGGAATGCTCCCAAACTTCTCTCTTGCTTACTATTCCTCAGACCATGCCCTACTAGACTTTTCAGCAGCTTCTGGCACAGCTGATAACTTCTTCCTTCTTGAGATAAGTAACTTGGGATCTCTGCATTCTTTCTGTTTTAATAAAAGCATTGTGGGCCTCACCGTGTTTTCAGCCTGTCACGCCGCTGCTCCATCACAGCATCCTTTTTTTTTTTGTTTCCTTTTTCCTTCCCTGGCTCAGTATTGGGACGCTCCAGAGCACGTGCTTGGTTATTTTGCTCCTCTGTCTCTGTTGGGAATCTCTCCCAGCCTCATGGCCTCACTTACCATCTGTGGGGCTTACGATGCTCACATTTATTCCCTCATTCTGGTTTCCTGCACTGAACTACAGGCTTACGTATTAGTTAGCTCCTCACTATCACCATATGGGTATCTAATGGGCATCTCCAGTTTATCACATTCAGAACTGAACTCCTTATCTTTTTCTGGAAACTGTTTCTCTTGTAGGCTTTCCATCTCATTCAATGGCAATCTTATCCTTATAGTAGATCCTGCCCAAAACTTTGGAGTTGTCCTTCTCTCATTATCCTACATTGGTTTGTAGGATACTGATGGCTCTTCTCTGAAACTATATCAAGAATCCAGCCACTTCTCACTTCATCCACCATCGCTATCACCATGGTCCAAGCCACCATCATCATGCACTTGGTTTACTAGATTAACTTCCACTCTTGCCTCTTTGCTTCCACCCTTGCCAACCCCTCCAATCCCCCCACAGTTTATTCTTAATGCGGGAGCTAGAGCTAGCCCCTCAGAACGTGTCAGGTGTCTCTTCTTTGCTCAAAAACCTCGATGCTCTTTGACCCGCTACTTCCAAGGGCCAGGTCTTTCTATGCACTTTTTCTAATTCTTAGGAATTAGAAAAACAGCTCCACTTTTTCCAGAAGGACCAGTGTGTGTGGCTTGGCAAACGGCTAAGGGCTTGATTTAACCCCTTGGCCTGGTTCCTTTGTCTGGGGAACAATATGACCGTGTGTAGTGGTCATGCTCTTCTGTCTGTTCTCCCCACAAGACCTCATCTCCTGCTGCTCTCCTCCTTTCTCTGCTCAGTTGTTCTGGAATAGTCATCCCTCAGATAGTTGATTGCTTGTCCCTTTACCTCCTCCAAGCTACTTTGTTACTGATGCTTCCCTTGACCAGCCTCTTTGAAATTTCAGCCCCCCCCCATCACTCTCTACCTTTCTTCCCTGCTTTACTTTTTTTCCATACCACTTATACCTTCTAAAATTCCATATAGTTTCCTCACTTACTTTGTTATGTTTGACTTTCCTCCCTGGAAAATAAGCTAGATGAGGTCAGAGATTTTTGTCAGATTTGGTCATTGTTTTGTCCTTAGCCCCTGAAATAATGCTTAACACACAGCAGGAATTTACTATATATATTTGTTAAATGAATATGTGGTTGATTCTGGCTGCATCCCATAGATGTTTATATATGTTGATTTTAAATAACCCCTAAATAAATTTCAAATACAAGGAGCTAAAAATTAGTGAAATCAAATTGACATAAATAAATAAACTGAATTAGAGACACATGCTTACTAGGTGGTTAGAATGACAAGGGCAGAGCTGAAGTATAAATGAAGATAGATTTATTGGATAAATTTAAGGACATGGGCCAAGATAGGACTGACATTCCTGGATCTAAACAAAAGTGGATCCTGGAGCTATTGTATGCACTTGTTTACGTTCATGTATATTTTGTTTCTGTGTAACCAGATGTAATAGAGCTTTGGAGCATGGACGGTTATCCCAGACATTCTGATTTATGTTTTATTTTTTAAACAGGGCAACAGGAATGATTCAAGGCTTCCAGACCCCAGGTGGCACTGAACATCATGTGGCAAGTGCCCTTGCTGAGGTGGTTTCAGTTTGGGAAGATGCACTAAAGCGATCTCTTGGGATAGATAGATAGATAGATAGATAGATAGGTAGATAAAATTATATATAAGCAAATATATAATTATATATAAATATAAATATATATGTATCATTATATACATATAACTATATATGTATGATTTATTTTTTTAAATAAAGTCACATGAAAAGCTGTAGGATGAATCTGTGAGGTAAAAGCTGTGTCATCACCTGATATAAACAGCATGTTAGGTCTTCGCACTTGTTCCCTGGATCTGCAGATGCTCTGGATGACAGAGCCATGAGCCAGCTCCCAGAGGGCAGTTCTGAATATGCTGAACAGCCACCTAGGACACGGGGGTGTTGGAAAAACTGGCAGAAGCCTTTATATGTGTAAACTTTTGTGTCTTTTGCAAGAGAACATGGGCCTTGCTAACTTTTTTTTTGAACAATAACATTTATTATAATTTTCTAACATCAAGAATGAAGATTTTTAACTTAAAAAACAAGAAAGGGATTTAGATGGATTTTAAAGTAATGGAGAGGCATTTTCACTGAAAGTCATTGTGATTCTCTCTCAGTTATCTGGGAGTGGTTAATCCTCTGGAAGGGAAAGAGATGACCTTGGAATTAAGACAAAGTCAGAGTTCCAGCTCTGAGACTTAGCTATGGTTCCTGGGCTTGAGGTCCAGTGTCACCACTGACAAGCTGTGTCATCTTGGGAAATTACTGGCTTTCCTTAAGTTTTGATTTTTCTCACCCATGAAATTAACATTTCCCTCATAGAATGTTGGAAGGATTAAATAAAGTAACAAATGAGAACTGTTTAGCATGGTGCTGGACTTTAGAAAGAATGCTCAGGAAATGTCACCTGTGTCATCATCGGAGCCCATATTGTCTCTAACTCCTTCCCACAGGCTCCCATTTTGAAAGGTGTAAACCTTAGAAGAGGAAGCTGCTGAAGTTTGTGTGTGTGTGTGTGTGTGTGTGTGTGTGTGCGCGCGCGCGCGCGCGCGGTTAATATACACTAATCCCTTAATCAGTAATCAGCGTACACTGGGGAGTTCAGGCTTTGGAGAGAGCATTTCTTAGAACAGAAGATCTAGTTTTCTAAACTGCTCAAATGCAGAATTACTGAGGACTACTCTATCAACTATTGAATTGCTACTTATTATTTAGATGTGGTTCATTTGTGAGTTATGTGACTATATCAATATAGTATAATATCTGAAAACTGAGTATTCAACTAGCTAATTATGAACACTATATTAATTTATCTATTCCATTCCTGTAATGAAAATATTAACAGTAAAGATAAAATAGATAAGAACAAGCAAGTGGGACTGGGTGATTCACTATGTTTCAGGGAACATCTTCCCTGTGTAGATGAGGATACTTGTCTGGATGCCAGTCCTGATGTGCCTCTGAGTGATTCAGGTGATCAGATACCAATGAGGTTATCCAAGCCGGGTTACCGGGCCATCACCCTCGAGGCCTGCTGTGCAGCTGACTTGCCTCCTCTTCAGGGGAAAATGAGTTCATTATAAAGAGAACAGTATGTGTCATACTGCTTCCAGGAATCTCAAGTGTTTGACATAGAATGTTTTTGAAAAAATAAATTGTCAAGTATTCGGAAGTCAGACTCTGGGAGGCTTCTCCTGAAAATAGTTACAAGGCTACGTGAATTAAAATTCCTTAGGTTGTAACTAAGAAAACAGACTCTGGCTAATTTAAGCAGGAAGGAAACATATCTGACAAACACAGGTTTATCTCATTCATCTAAGAAATTGATGACTAGCTAAACCTTGGGAAAGACAGAAACTGAGGGTTCAATAGCAGGAGTTTGTGGAACTCTGCTATCAGTGTCTCTGCTTCAACAAATCCTTGTCTCGTTTTCATTTCTGGAGAATTGGATAGGGCTGGCTGGAGCCATTGTTTGAGTTTATCATTGGAACGATCAGCTATGGCCAGGCGTAGCATCTTCTAGTCTGGACAATGCTGGCGAGCACCCAGCTCATTGGACTCTGGCAGCCCCTGGAGAAGTGAGGCAATATGCCCTCTAAGGGGTATCTATCACAGGGATTTTACCTTTCAGCTACTTTCTTTTTTCTCTACCATTAAGGACTTCGATAATTTTTTGTTCTACTCTTTGCTGAGAAGGACTGTTCAATAGGAAGTTATTATTTCCTCTTTTTAAAAAATTATGTACTATATAATTCATATATAAGAATAAATAAGATATATAACTTATTAGTCTTTAAAGACTAATAATAAAAAAGAACATATATGTACAGATAGATAGATATAGATATAGACATAGATATCGATATAGATATATAGATAGATAACATTCTAGTATCTTAGAAAACCTCTGTGTGCCCTGCCCTGATCACACCATTTTTCTTCAGGTGATAACCATTCGCTGACTTCTGTGTTGATAATTTTCTCACTTCAAGACAATTTTTAAAATCATCTCTGTATGTATGCATGCATAAGCATACTTAGAAACATGAGTGGTCAGCACAAATCTAATGACATAGGGAAAGAGCTATATTGCCATTGTTAGAAGAAGGCTTGAATGAGTCCTGGGAAAGTCATAACATGCAGCAGGCCAGGAATGTGGGCCAGGGTAAAAATAGGTGTAAGGAAGGGAATTCTCTGTATTTTCTGTTCCCAGCTCACCATGACCAACCTTGACATTCAAGAGTAGATAAAAGCAGTGGTTCTCAAAGCATGGTTCCTTGGCCAGGAACACCAGTATCATCTGGGAACTTGTAAGAAATTTCTAGGTCCCGATCCACATCTACAAAATTTGTGTTTTAACATGCCTTACAGTGATTTTAATACATGCCAGAGACTGAGATACAATAGGTATAAGCTTACACTTTACATATCTTCAGTTGATCCAGGCCATAGGGCATAGAGAAGAAAGAAGGAGGTCAATTAGTTAGCTTATTGTCAAAATAGGCTAAGTATAGATAATATTCTGCGCCCAGGTCACTGTGCATTCTGTCCTCCATTGAAAAGGTAGTGCAAGGCAGCAGGTCTCTGAAGTATGACAGCCCTCACCATGGCTGTCTTGGGGACACTGCTTCAGTCTGGACTATTGTCCTCTAAACGGGTACACAGTTATTAACCTAAGATCTCCCTTCATAATTCTTCTTTGAGTTTGCCTTCAATTCTGTCCTCTTTCTCATCCATGTCTTCCTGTTTCTTGATTTACTCTCTTGCTTTGGTGAAGCTTAAAATTTAGTAATTTCTTTCAAGAGATCGCGTGGGATATGAATTTTTAGAGTCCTGGAATGTCTAAAAATATCCTCATTTTTTTCTTCATACTTGATATTTTGGCTGAATTTAGAGGAATGTTGAAGACATTGCTCCATTTCTTCTTGTTCTTCAAAATCTCAAGCCATCTGGTTCCTGTTTTATTGTGTGTGACCTATTTTTTCCTCTCTGAAGCACACAGAATCTTCTGTTTATCTCAGAGTTCTGAAATTTCACAAGAATATGACTTGGTGTGTGTGTGTGTGTGTGTGTGTGTGTTTTGATATGGGATTTAATTGTGCTGTGCATTCAGTGGCCCTTTCAATTTAGAAGCGTGTATCTTTTCATCCTGGGAAATTTTTTTGAATTACTTAGTTGACTTCCATTTCGCCATTTTCTCTGTCCTCTGTTTTTGTAATTCCAGTTAATTTGTTTGTTGTGGGTGCTCATCTCCTAGGTTGGTTGCCTTTAAAATTATTTTCTGTTTTAGTACTATTTTTTTCTCTTGGAGTGGTCTGTTTTTAGAGCCTCCAAGTCTTTTGTTTGTTTGTTTGTTTGTTTGTTTTTGGTGTCCTAAGGCATCTGACTTGGTTGTTTCTCATATTAAAGAGTTAAGAACTAAACAGATGCTTGGAAGCTTGAGCACGTGTGTGCAGGGCTTGTCATCCCTAAACTTCACAAAGTAATGGGAGAATCATTTGTTGGGGAGCTCATAATATTAGTATTTTTACATCTTTACTCTTTTATCAAGTTCTCCAGAGAAGACTCTTCCATCGTCCCTCCTGGCTCTCAGAAATCTGGAACATGAGTTGGGGACGCAGGCTAAGGTGCTTAGCATCCAGCCTTTCAGAACTCGTCTGTCCGCTCTTGGTTACTCGCAACCCCATTCACCCTGCCTGCGATGCGGCGGGCTGACACCATGTATGCTTTTTCCTTCAGCTCTTCCTTCTCTGTTGTTCAACCAAGTTGAGCTGGGCCTTTCCACTATAACACCATCTATACATTACAGAAAAAAACTCGTATTCTGCAAAACCATGCTTCTGGGAAAAATAGGGTTAGGAGAACACTACTTAAATTTTTGTAATTTTATAATTCACGCGACAGAAAATCGGTAAGGATTCTCATAAAAAGTAGCACAGGTAAACCTGACGCGCATGCGCATCCAGGATAGCGTCGTAGGTCCTGTGCGTGTGAAACCGAGGTGTAGGCCCTGGAGTGAACTTGGCTCCAGGTTAATTATTTCTTCGCTGACTGTTTATTTTCACATGCAGGGAAGGTGTCTTTGCAGCTCTCGCATTTGCACTGTCAGTTCCCTTAAACGGTACACAGTAGAAAACGTTGGGGTTCTTGAAATCACTAAAGCAGTCAATACTTAAAAGTAAAGGATTTTGGCCTTTTTTTTTTCTTTAGAATTTTATATGCTATTAAGGTGTATAAACTTTTTCTTTAATTATGAGAAATCTTCCCCCTCGTAACTTTAACATGCCAGAGAGGTCATGTATGAACCCACACAATTCCTGCATTATACTGTATGGTCCCCCTAATTCCCAATTGTTTTAGTCTGTTCTCATTTAAGAAACATGTATCTGAACAGACTGTACACTTGACTTCTGTGGGCCATTTCCAACCCCAGGACTCGTTGCCCTAATCTACAGATCCTGGCTAGGCCCCTCAGAATGCGGACAGGTCCTGTTGAGGCAGCATGTATGGTGTGGGAACCCCGATCCTCCATCTCCATCCAGACCCCCAAGGTTTTTGGGTGGTGAGCTTGTGGACTGCAGGCCATGTTCATTTCTTTGTTTCCCTGATGATGATGGTTTTCTTTTTTTCCTCTTAAATTTTTATTATTTTTTTAAAATAAATGGGGAGAGTAAAGGAATGTAAAAAGAGATAAAGTTTTTTATTCTTCACTGGAACTTGTAAAGTGTTGACACTAGTAGAGTCTGTAAGTTATCCTAGAGGAAACACTAAAAGCTCTACAAAGAGAAACACTTAAAGATATAATAGCAAATCAAAATGGAATTCTAAAAAATGTTCAAGCAACCTACTGGAAGGCAGGAAAAGGAAAACAGAAACAAAAGTACAGAGAGATCAAACATAAAGTAAAAAAAAGCAAAGTGGCAGATTTAAGGCTGATAACATCAATAGTGAATAATTACATCAAATGTAAGTAGCTTAAACATACCAATTAACAGGCAGAAATTGGCAAAGTAGATTTTAAAAAGTGACCCAACGTATGTTGTACAAGAAACTCACTTCAAATAGAATGATATATGTAGGTCTAAAGTAAAAGGATGGAAAAATATATACCATACAAACCTTAAACAAAAGAAAGCAGAAGTGGCTATTTTAATATCAGATAAGGTAGACTTAGAAAAAATGAAATTATCTAGGGCAGAGAGATATTAAATAATGATAAAAAGGTCAATCCACCAAGAAAACATAGCAATCTCAAGTATGTGTTCACCATGTAACAGAACTACAAAATATGCAAAGCAAAAACTGATAGAACTGAAAGGGAAAATAAACAAACCCACAATTCTAGTTGACAACTTAAACACCTCTCTTTCAACACTCTATGGAACAATTAGAGAGAAATTCATCAAGGATAAAGAAGAGCTTGACAGCACCTGTTGATTGATACTATTAGGATCTGATATATAGAACACTTAACCTAACAACAACAATACAATTTTTCTTCAAGGACCCATGGCACATATGCCGAGATAGACCATATCCTGGGCCATAAAAACAAAACAAAACAAAAACTTCAACAAATTTAAAAGAACTGAATTATCTAAAGTATGTTCTCTGACCACAGCGGAATCAAACTAGAAATGGATATCCAAAAGATAATAGAAAAATCTTCAAACACTAGGAAACTAAACAACACACTTAAAGTAATCTATAGGGTGAAGAAGATTCAAGAGAGAGAGAGAGAGAAAATACACATTGAACTGAATGAAAATGAAAATGCAGCATTTTAAACTTTGAGACAACTCTAAAGCAGTTAGTTCTGAGAGGGAAATTTATAGTGCTGAATGCTTACATTAAAAGAAAATACATAAACTGTGTAAGTTATCCCTGAATAGTGATACAAAAAGGCATTGGTAGAACAAGAATTGAGCTTTTCAGATCCTCAGAGACCCTACCCTATATATGATCAATATCACTGACAGGTATGTGCTCTGGTTAAAGACCTGGACATCAAGGGAAGCTGTGCTCCTAAGATATTCTGAATCATCTCTTGCCTCCTTGCTTGTTTATTTTGCTTTCTGCATGTATCTTATCCTTGGTTAGAAATAAATTGAGAATATAGGGTAAGCTTCTATAACAAAGATATCCCCTAATATAGTTGCTTAAGTAAGATAAAATAAATATATTTCATTATCATCTAACAGTCCAGTGATTGTTGTTGGTCCAGGTTGATGAGTCTGTTCAGCTACATGAGGTCATTTAGTGACTGAGGTTCCATTCATTTCTAGGCTCCACTAACCTCTAGGGTTGGGCTGTCTAGTAGAAATTTCTGCAGTGATGGAAATGGTTTGAATGTGCACTCTCCAATATAATAGTCATCAGCACAGTGTGAAATTGGGGGCCTTAGTTTTTAATTTTATATAACTTTAATACATTTAAATTTAAAATAAAAGATACATGAGTGGCTACTGTGTACCATATTAGACATTACAACTCCAGTTATTAAACTCTGTTCTGCATGATCGAAGCTGATTCACTGTCATATTTTTATTCTAATCTACAGAAAGGTGAAAGACTAGAAATGGAGGGCAAGTAATATCTTTTAAGGCACATGTCATGGGTGAAAATTTAGTCACTGGGTCGGTTCCCAACACCACTCTCAGTTCAGTGATTTGCAAGGAGGGCTCACAGAACTCAGCATCTGAGTCACAGGCTATAATTTATTACAGCAAAAGGATACAAAGTAAACATAGCAAAGGAAAGAGACTTGGGCTGAATTCTGGAGAAAATCGGGCAGGAGCTTCCAAGAGTTCTCTCCCAGGCAATGCATACCAGATGCACTTAATTCCTCCAAAATGAGTTGTAACAACATGTGTCTACCAGGGAAGTTCATTATAACTCAGTGCCCATAATTTTTACTGGGACACCCTCCACTTTGCACATGTTAAAATTTCATGTTCTCAGAAGGAAAGCAGTTGGTTTGTATAAACTGTATGTGTAAGAACTGTTTAGCTGCTCTTAGGGGAAAGTTCTATATTGGTATAGAGAATATTCACCATTCAAGTTCTCCGATGCCAGTCAAGGGACATGCTTGTCAGCAGGCTTTTCTAAGAACAGCAATCTTAGGCCTGCTATGTTCTTTCTTCAGCACATGGGGACATGCCTAGCTGGCTCACCTCCGCATCCCTAACATTACCTGACATGTATGGTGCTCAACACATTTTTGTTTGAAGAATGGTGCATCCGTCAGCTGCCATTCCTCTCTCTTCTTCGATTTGGCCCTAATTTTGGGAAGCTCACTTGTGATGCATGGCTTCTAGAAATCAGAGTACATGGCTCTTTTCTTGCTCAGCTCCTCTCAGTTTCTGACTTCTGTGGAATTTTCCTTGGTCAGCAGAATATCTTCCTGGAGCAAGAAGTGCATAGTGGTTTGGGCAGGGAAAGCTTCATTAGAAGACAGAACTAGTATATTGCTAGGGTTGAAAAGGGAGAATCTTTACCCAATTCTCCACATTGTGTTGAGGTGGGATGGAGAGGCCATGTGTGGTTTCCCAGATCGCCTCTCTCTATGTGGGGCGGGATGGGTGGGTGGGAGTGTGGGTGAAGAATGTTGCTGGTAGGAAAGGAAATTGAGATAGATATACCTGCACTGATTATTCATTGCCTCTTTTAGAAGTTCTTAGAATGTCTTTTTCTAATTCTTGCTATTTTCCTTAAGATAAAGATTCACAAGTACACAGTGTTTCTGATTTCCCCTCTCACTGACCAACAGTACATGTCCCAAGAATTGAGATGTCTTGTATTTGATCATCTGAGTATGGTTTGTGCATTCAACAAATGTTTTGGGGGCCTCCTGTGCTCAGGTTTTGGGCCATGGGCTTAGGACGCAAAGTATCTTCAACAGAGTCTGCCTCGAGGAACCCACATGCTGGCTGGAAAGAAAGAAAAATCCACCAGTTTTAAGATGTGATGCAATGTGGTAGGTGCTATGACAGACGCACGCAGTGTTTGTGGAACCCAGAAGGAGGAGGCAGTATTCCTGGTTATTATTTGGAAGCTTGCACGTTGCTGCCTTATACAAGTGGTTGTGTCATCTCAAAGGCTTTTGATTACATCTTTAAATGTATTCCCTTTATTAACATGTTTTGGGGTTTTCTACATTATCTTTCAATTCTCTGGGATGCAGTGGGACCTGAAAGTTAAGAGAAGGGGGCCTGGAGGGAAATATGGATTTCAAATCTGGGCCTGTGCCTTTCCTTCCTGTGGTGACTTAGGGAAGTCACTTACTCCCTCACAAGTGCTGGGATGAAATGTGGTGGGTGCAACACGTTTATCACGGAGCCTGGCATGCAGTAGCTGCTCAGTTATCGTAGCTTTTTGTGTTGGTGGTAGTGATGACAGAAACTTTTTAATATTAAGCTTCAAAGGACACACAGAGGCTTAGCTGAAGATTTTTTTTAAAAGGTGTTTATTGGTATAAAACAATTTAAACATTATATAAATACAATATAAATATTTCTTTTAAAAATGTGTATAAGTTAGGAATCTATTTGAGGTAAGCCTACACATTCCAAGAAATGGTCTGGCTCTTAAATGAGGATGTTCAAGCTGTATAGACATTTTTTTTTTTTCAAAACTAATACATAAAATATTTCAAGTGGCACTTCACAAAAATATAAATATCACTTATATAAATTAACTCATATTTAAATATCAATAAATTAAAAATAATTAAAATAGTGTCCTACGCTCATACTTTTAGTTCTTCATAGAGAACAACATAAGTTATGTGCCCAGTGGACAGATTTCTGACCAGAGGAAGGAATGTCTGTGAACTGCAAGGATCTCGGATGCCCCGGCTACATTATCCGGACAGCCCTCTGGGTGAACTGCAGGAAATCCTCGAGGCTTCGCAGGATGAGGTGAATCGTCGTGTTCTGCAGCCACTCACTCTGCGACTGCAGCTTGGCCAGCAGGCTGGAGTTTGTGGTTGGGTCAGGGGTGGTGAGCGCATCTGGATTCTTTACCTAAAGGGAGACGAAAACAAAAAGTTGTTTAAATATCAGACAAATCCTTTTTAGCGGCAGGATGCTCTGGGCTGTGGGAAGATGTTCAGATTTGACGTAAAGGAGACTACGTGGGGCCAGCTGCCCTGACTGGCCCAGATGGGGGCAGAGATTCTCCTCTGAGCCCACCTGTGAGCAGCCCTGTCATAGCAACTGAATTCTGAGCCTCCTGTCGCTGCTCTGGTCCTTCAGATCACAAGCATCATGAGGGCAGCCACAGACTCTAATCTACCCCCTGTCATCCTAAACAGTGCCTGGCATGTAGTTGGAATTCAATAGATAAAAGAAAAACCTATGGTTAAAGGCATTTTAAGGAGTTCTCGAGTGGCCTTTAAGTAATATTTTTCTTTGGTTCCATTCTCACCCATCCATTTAGCATCTACTGAGAGTCTGCTGATCTAGTGGTGTAAGAGGACCGGGAAATGCCTTTCCCTAGATCCCCTGACTTGGGGCTAGGTGGCTGTGCAAGGCCTTGCACCTCCACATTGGTCCTGAGTGTGCTGCAGCATTGGCATCGCCTGGAGCTTGTTAGAAATGCGAATCTCAAGTCTCACCTAGACCTGTGTTCACATTCCAGTGGGAGGTGCCCTGGTTTAAGGCAAACAGCTAGAAAAGGCTGAGGCAGGATTAGCACCCATGTGCTCCTCCACCCAGGGCCCTCTCACTGCGCTTCGCCTGGCTCGTCCACGCTGTGCCCTGGGGCCTCCATTGCGTGGTGTTTGAATGGCCAGCTGGGAGTGACAAAGCCCGTGGTACTGGCTCTTCCAGCCTTTAGCCATGTCTCTGCATTAACTCTTCTGGCAAACAGTTGGGAAAAAATGGTAGAAACTACCATAATGACAAGAATATCACTTGGCAAAAATTAAAATATTAAAACACTTTTCGTGCTTTCTCTTCTTTGTTATTATGGGTCACTGAGCAGGGTTGGATGTGCCTCTACGGATATAGTTTTTCTTATTTCTTAAGCTATTAAAAGTCAATGTTAAAATTTGCCTCATTTGACTTAGTTTTAAATGCGGTTATTGAAGTCTTTTGCAGAAGAGAGCAAAAAAAAAGAAAAAAAAAAGTTTTGACTCTCAGGACGTATTTCTTAGATCTTTTCCTTCCCAGGCAGCCACCTCTCCTGAACTGGCCGGCATTCTCAAGTTGCCTGGGCAGCGTGCTCTGAGCCCGTCTCGCCCATGCCATGTGAGGAGCCAGGAGACGCTCACCTTCTGCTTCAGCACCTGGACCAGGGCTTTGGTTCGCATCTGCATCGCCTTGGCGTTTTTCTCAAACTTGTTCTGGAGGTACTCCAGGTATACCTGAAACTCCAGGAGACCGGTAGTGATTTTCATCAGGCAAGTCTCCTAAGAGGAAAGATGGTGGGACTATTGGTTATTGCTAGGAAGATATAATTGATTTTGAGTTGAATGTGCTGTAATTCAACCACTTCTCCTTCTACCCAACTCAATCAACTGTATCTGAAGCCCAACAGATGCTAGAATGTGACAAAGGAGTCCTTCTGTGATTCTCCCTTTAATTCTCTGCCCTCTGGCTGCACGCCTGCCCTCTGTGTTTTGGGCTGAAGTAATGAGAGGTCAGTGCAGGGTAGCTCGCTGTCTGGAAGGGGAAGAAGGGTGTACAGAATGACCTCAGCGGGGAGGGCAAGCCTGGGTCCTGCTGAGGGCAGCCAAGAAGGAGAAAGGCCCCTGGACCACGCTGTATGCAGGATGAACTAGCGAAACCTGCTGGGGTTTCTAATGTTTGACAGTCGTGAAAATCCCCACCCAGGTGGCCTATCTCTGACCATGCCATTCAGAAATAAGTTGCCTTTACAAAGGTTTCAGTTGGCGTCCTCATGAAATTTACACAGTGTTCTTTGCATTTATCCCTTCTTTGTTGCCTACCTGGTCTATATGTGTACAGACACTGTATGCAAGATCAAGAACTCTTGACTAAGGAACAGGTAAGAGTGAATGTGATGCTTTCATACCTGATTGAACCCCGAATGGAAGCATCCATCTTTTTCTGCCATTTTTGGAAGGTTCAGGTTGTTTTCTGTCAGTGCCTCCTTGCTGTTTTTACATGAGTCATCGTTGCCACACATCTGGGAAGAAATATCAGAACAGTCATGTAAGGGCCCCTAAAACAAATACCACTAGAGGGCCTATTCATGTTCTGCTGTGGCCAGGAAATCCTCTAAGAAAAATGAAGTCAGAACCCAGAAGCATCCAGGCAAGCGCAATCTAGTGGAGGCGGGCACACTCGGGTTCAGTTCTCGGCTCACCTGTGACTACAGGCTTGTTGCTTATCTCGGGTCTCAGTGTCCCTATCTCTCTACACTGGGGATAATGAAACACCTCCTTTATCAGTTTGTTGTGAGGATGAGACACACTTGTATAAAGTGCCTGGCACATAGTAGGTACTTAGTCAATGACATCAATTTTTGGTGATAATTGGGTAAATATAATTCGAGCCATAAAATGTTCCAGCTGGAAGGACTTGTGAGATCATCTAGCCCAGTCCCATAATTTTACAGGTGGGGCCCAGAGGTGGCAGGAAATTTGCTCAGGATCACAAAGCTGGTTCAGCAGAACCAGAACTAGGTTCAGGGCTCCCAATTTCCTTTCCCGTGTTCTTTCCTTTCTACCAAACAGAGTCAAACTACCTTACATCATTTAAAGCTTGGGAACCGCTTTAACCTACCTATGGCTTTGCCACTTCCGCGGGCTATCTGGTTTGCATTTTATAAGCTGGAATGACTTTGGGGAGTCCCCAATTACTGAGCTCATATAACCTAAAAGTGCTGCAGTCGTCCTGAGAAGCTGAATATTCATTTCAGGTGGCAGGCACTTTTCTAATCCTCCCAAAGTCCAAGGGACACACACAAAAAAGATTGACAGAACTTAGTTTTTGGTTGAGGGAAAGGGAGTTCTAAGAGGCAGTGACCCTCAGCTTAGGCCAAGTATGGAGCTGGGAATGGGTCAGGGGCCATGGGTTCCTGCTCTATTCTGTATTTTTCAGCGGGGAAAGGAACTCCCTGAGACCAGCAGCAGAGGAGAAATACAGGAGACAGTCTGCCTCTTTGGCCTCAAGTCTAAACTGCCCGGAACCCAGCAAAGACCTCCCAGTGCAGGACCCCCTGTCCCCACCCAGGGGCAAGGAGATGAACGCCCACACGGGCCACTCAGCACCCTCTGTAGCGCTTACCCACCTTATGTCTCACTTCAGAGATTTCAAGGAAGATGGACTTAATGAGGTTTTCGGTTTGGTTTGGAGAGGTGAGTTGAGGTCTGTTTGAGTTGGTCTCATCTTTGGAATCTTCTCCCGAAGGACCCGGAACAGGGACAGCAGTAGCCATCACTAGGAGCAGCCCCAGGGAGAAGGCGACTGGCCTGAAGCCGCCTGCGGAGGGAAGGAGAGCAGCAGTGACAGACCGCACAGAGGGGGGAGCTGTGCTGCTGGCCGCTGGCCGGCCGCCAGCCCTTGCGCCGCCGGCGCGCACACCCCTCTCAGCCGCGCCGGGCCGCCCGGCGTCCCGCTGCCGACTTCACTTACTGGTGCAGAGGGAGTTCATAGCGGGGTTCCTGGAGGGAGATGGAGCTCGCTTTCCTTCCTGGTGGGCTTGAGGACAGAATGAGCCTCAGACATCTCCAGTCTCATATTTATTGGGGGTTGAGACTCTAATATTGAGACTCATGGGAAAATCCCACATTTGATAAATCTTCGTTGGAGGGTGGGGGTGGGCCAGAGTGGGTGGGGCTGATTGGAAGCCTTATTACGATTGTGCAATGCGAAGTTCTTTAGCATCGCAGGGATCACAACCAGGGGGAAAAGTGCGCTTGTGTCATCATCAAGGAGCCCAAAGAAGCTTCCTCTACTTTCTTTTCTTATTTTTCTTTTTTTTAGTGACTCAGCACTTTGGCATGTGTTGAGAAGAAAAGTTAAGCTGGATTCAGAAAGTTTTTACTGGGGTTGGTGGCGAAGCTAAGGCTGACGATGATTTAAAAAAAAAAAACTTTCATTACCAGATTAACAGTCTAGGATTCAGTTTTCCAGTTTATTCATATTTGTAAAAAGCTAAGCGGCTCTGACCTGAGTTTCCTCACACCGCGCCGCAGTCCCAGAGCCTGGGATTACACAGAAAATAATACTCGGAGGCATCTGCCGACAGGCTGTTGCAGAAACGTCCGCGACGCTCCCGAAATCTCGTGCATTTCTCTCTAGGAGTCTCCAGGTGCGGTGTTCAGCGCCTACATGAATGACTCCTGTCCGCTGCCATGTGGCACGTGCCAGTTCCCTCCTCACCTGCGCCAGCTCGTGGCAGCCAGGTCAGCCACAGCCTTGCTCTCTAGTGGCCTCTTGGGGACCCTGCTGGTGAAGACTTTGGTCTCTCTGCCAAGGGGGTTGTCTTGGGCTGCTGGTGCTATCCCCACCGCTGGCAGTGGGGTGATCCCGCTCCCGCTGAGAAGCCAGGGTGGGTGCTGGGTGTGCTGGAGCCCTTAGTTATTGATACCCATTTGGTTCAGAGCCTAATCGGGGAGAATATTACTCACCTCTTTGATGGGATGTCAAAGGAGGACCTGGTAGCATTTTCCGGAGCTTGTGTTCATAGCTCCCTCCTGCTGTATGACTGGATTCGAGTCCACAGGCGGCGCGGAAGAAATCTAGCAGACTCGGCTCTAGGCTCTGAATTATGGTTCCCCTTCAGTGCCCCAGCTTTTCTTATTGGGTCGAGCTTGAACAGACTCTCTCAGCCCTCACAATGACGTCTCTTGCAGGAGGG